>OZ007567.1:57484878-57522378 GCA_963931925.1 Onchidella celtica | reverse complement strand
ACATTTTTACGCGAATTTTGATCATTATGTTATTATGCTGATCAAGACACAGAGAGAGAGAGAGGGGGTTTAAAGATGTGCCATCTTCTGTCAGGGAAAAAACCGAAGATCTACTTTTTTAAGCCTGAGATTTTCAAATATAAACATATTCCAACAATACATGTAGATGGCACGTGCAAAAAAAAAAAAACGAGATTAGAAATATATAAAATACCTACAATCACTTCCATTTGAAAGCTTAACTTACAATAGACATCTACAATAACAGGCTCTGCAATTTTCCGGATGTCTTCAGATATTTGACATTTAATCAACTGCGCCCACGTCTACAGAATCTGATGTCTTCGGTTTACTATTCTTAACCACGATTGAGTCCTCACGTTGGCCATAAACATAGATTTCAGTAAATCCTGAACTTTATTAATACATTCTTTGACTTTTGTGTACGAGCTGAGGACAGAAAGGTTATTTATTCACATCGTTTTGTTTGGTGGAGTGCGTTTTAAGTTCGGCTATTGTGTAACATTATCATGTACAACAATATTTTGAGCAAACTAAACATAATGATGCTTTCCAAGGGTGTCTTTTCATAAATATATTGAATTGAAGTTTATCACATTATTATCACTAGGTGGTCTAGAGGCAAGGTGCTCGCCTCTCATGCCAAGGGTCCCGGGTTCTAAACCCGGCCGGTGCAGGCATGTTGGAAGTTTGGGATTTTTCTCATATTTTCATGTCCCTGATCCTATTGAGGGGTAGGATCGAGTACCTAGTCTTCTCGGATAAGGACGAAAAAATTCGGAGGGCCCGTGTGCACGTTGCGCACGTTAAAGATACCTTGGCAGTTGGAAATCGTAAAGAGCAGGCTGAACAGGCCGCTGCCCGGGCAAAATTAAATAAAATTCATCCCTACCACCCACTCCCCCTCATCCCCCCACCACCAAAAAAAAAAAAAACGCCGACCGGCGCTGCACTGTGGCGACGACGTGCCTGCTCCAGTTGTAACTGGGGTGCAATGGCACAAAGGCAAAATTTCCCAAATGGGATTAAAGAGTTATACAAATACAAATACAAATACAAATACAAATTTACGGTTGTTGTTTTTTTTTATATTGTTTTGGTCCAGTTGATCAGACAAACATAAGAAGAAAGAACATGAGCGACAAGCTAGCAAAAAAGAGGTAGAAATAGTTGGAGCAGCTAGACTATTTAAAGAAAGATATCTACACACTTGTTAACTTACATTGGTGTTCAGTAACAGAAATGTTGTGTTTAAATGCATCTTTTCATAAAATGTAATTTGCTGGTTCTGTCCTTATTGGTGGTAGTTCTCTAATTTAAATTACGAGTTAATCCACAGCACTAATCAGGACGACGTGCAGCCGTGCCTGGCTCTTTCTCTCTTTTTTTTTTCCAGTTCTTGCTGAACGTTCTTGAACAGTGAGGACATGCGTACGCTGGGGGCTTCCAGATAAAGTGCAGGAGCACCGAATTTGAGATTTATTTGAGTCGGAGTTGGGGTTTTACGGTGCCCGGGCACGATATCTGCCACTTGGCGCCTTTGACGGTTGGAGATACAGTTTCCTTTCCTTTTTTTTTTCTTGTTCTTTGCTTTGCTTGTTTGTTTATTCGTATGTTTGTTTAGAGCTATATGGCGGACAAGTCATAAAGACATGAAAGAAAAAACCGGAGTATAAATATGGTTTGGAGATAGAGATTAGACAATAACATGTCTGGGCATAATAAGATGAGTTCTATCTGGGGCGGCAACAGAAATGCAGACATAAAATGTTACAAGTGCCCGAGGAGGGAGCAGCCACAATAACTCAGGATTAATGACAACATGGAAATCCCTTTGATATTTTTTGTTTTATTTTTTACTAGTGATGTTGGTTCATGCTGTGGTTGTTAACTGTACAGTCGATGTTCTTGTTGCTGTGTTTGGATGGGAGTCTTCAATGTAACAGAAGATTTTTACTGTTGCCGTGTGTCCGTGCTTTGACTTTTTGTTGTAACAGTTGCTGTTACAATAATAGATACATTATATTATGTTTTCAAGTCATTGGCCCGATTATGAAAACGTCCAAGCTCAAATGTCCTAATTTTACAGAAGAGAGGTTAAAAATGTTTGGCTTGAAATAGAGTTTTTATCTGAAAAAATGTTTTTAGTTACAACCAGTTTGAAATAATGAACTCCCCTTTAATCAATAGAAAAAAAAATTAATTCTCCAGAGGACTTCACAAAGTATTGGCAAAAACAAAACAAAATAAAACAAAGTATTCTCTTACACTTGCTTGCTTTCGTGATAGGCACAGCACTTGACCATCGCCTACGATATCAGAAGTGCAAACTTCTTCCTGAGCGTATTCTCCCTCGAGAGACGAAATGTGACATAATGACATCGACAAATATCACGAAGATTAACCTTTTAAGGATGATATTTATATACAATGCTGTGCCTACGTTTACTGTGGTGTCAACAAAAATTATGTCAGATCTCCTCAGATAATAACTTACAAAAATGCTTGTTTTAAATGTCTCAGCATTACGGTGACATTGTGAGTTGCATAACGTCACTTGTTCAAGGCCGATACAATTTTGCTCTTGTCTAGTTTCTTATGAGCCACTTTCCATTTCATAATCTATGGTTTGTCAGTGGAAAGAAGATAACATTCCACCGGGGACTGTTTTTTGGTGTTATTAGACTTCTTCAAAAAATAGTACGCTGAGTGGATGGATTACCAGGGCTGTTATTATAGTTAATACACTGTCGCACGATGGAAAATAAAGCAATAAATTGGTGTATAGTCACAATAAGACCTGAAAGAAACAAAGTACTTTTAACTTAAGAATTTAATCACTATTTTGTTTCAGAATCCAATTTTTTTTAACAACAAAAATCGGTCAGCAGCAACATAATAATTTTCACATGAAATGGTAGGAAAAACGAAGTTTAGGAGCAGTTGTGAAGTACTGGCATCACAGTTTAAATTCACACATTTTCCTTACAAAATACTTAATGAGAACGAAAGAGTGAGATATTATATGGGGCCCGGACGGAGAAGATAAAATATTAGAGAACAAATTAATATACATTTGCCTAAAGTTATACTTCACATTGCCAGAAAATATAATTTCTACCCCATAAGAACTTTGAATTGGTTGGCAATTGTGTTTACTCTGGGCCGCTTTATACATGCATGTGGCTGAAATGTCTGGTAATGAAATACAGCATCGTCTCTGTTTCGTTTTTCTTCTTTCTGTCGTCCGAAACAGTTTATCTTTGAGTTTTATATTATATTTGCTGTTTCCAGCAATGCTCTGACATTATTTGAGACAATGACTCGAACTCCAGCAATAATTCATAGGTTTTTACTCAGTTGAGATTTGAACACGTGATGATTTTTGGGTGGGAAGGAAAATGGTTTGTTTTTATTATCATTTCTTGGCACGCCAAGTATCCAGACAAACGGATATTATCACAGATCGCCTGACTGAAGGTCCAATCCACCGAAAGACTTTGATGTCTCGATATTCATTTCTCCATTAGATAAACCATCCATTCCTTTGGTAGTTTTTAGCCACTGTATTCTTTTCGGACTCCATCAAAACAAGATTATCATGATTATGTGTTATTAGCTGTTCACACAGATGACTGCTTATTTTGGTCATAATCTCCCATTCCGTAGAAACGGTTTTGAAAATGAAAGTTATACCATGGCGTGACTCGCTGAACAAATTTCTCAGCCCTGTCTAGATTTGACATTCATTTAGTATGCAGATTAGTTAGCTAGGAAGGTTTTACAGTATAAAGGCATTACATGAGGACTGTTGTTAGGGGACCGTACTATAATTACAAAGCCGAATAGAGAAACTACTGAGTTGATTTCACTGCTCATCTATAGCTTACTATGTACAGCATCACGGTTCCCTAACCACAGCCACTGGGGCCTTACAAACTAGCGAGCACAATAAATCATCCCGAAGGCAGTTTACTTTGACCATGGTTACAGTGAACTCTGAACCTAGTGAGGCTGTTGTTACTTGTACGTGCGTGCCCTTCGCGTTTTGCGCTAGGGGCCCGTGCGCATACTCCATCCTTATCCACAACCCTAAATCTTATCAAATCCCTAACCCTGCCCCTTATTCTTTCAATCAAAAATCAGGAGGAGAACAAAAAAACAAATGTGAAAGAATAATTAATTAAGGCTGTAGTTAGGAGTATTTCGGGACTCTCTAGATTTGAAGTCACTAAAGGCTTTAAAATACATACCCCTAACGCAAAATACGCTCGTACTTGGGGTACGCACTTACAGGTAACAGAATTCACCTAGTGAACACAACCTTTGGGCTGTCTCAGATAGCGAATCCACACTCGTAAATACTGTATGAAGGTGATTTGTAACATGGAAAGCTTTCTATCAGGTCGCCCCCATTACAGCTTTATTCTATCACCACGTTTTACAACAACTGAGATTAGACCATACTTATGACATAACAAAGTGTATTCTATCATTCCTACAAGAATCGTGAAAATACCTCAGACTTGGGGAGTAGATCTTAAAGTATTAAAAGTTGATCTTACACTTTGTAAAGTTTAAATACAAAAACTTGCCAGTGATTTTGTCAAGATTGGCTATTTATGGTGCTAGAATAAACTAGTACGAGATCGATGATTAGCTTGCTCGTCAAGATTTGTCTTTTTCAGGAAAAAAAAAACCAAACATTCAAGGAGTTGCTTTAGACTTAGAGAAAAGAACTTATCTCAGTGAATTATGGCTTTAAAGCTTAGTTCAATTCACTTACAGTCAGCCTGTGGTGCTTTGTCTTGCGGGGTCTGTAATTCTTATGAACTCATTCGCTACGGTAAGCCAAATATTCGGCTCGAGGATTTTTGCATCGCTACAGAAAGCCGAATATTCGGCTCCTAGTGGAAACCGATTTTCCAACACTAATATCTAAGCTAACTTCTCGAAAATCTGAATCCCATCCTGGTTCACTGATTTTCCTTTCTTTCAATGTCTAATGTACTATGACTGTCTTGTGTTTAGGTAGAACATCCGAATAGCGAACGATTTTACTTCTATTGTTCAACGAATAGCGAGGGGTAGGGGGCAGGGTTAGCGAACGTATTACACATGCTCGCTATTCCGATGCGTAGCCTGTGTTTATGCTGAGTGAAAGAAAAAAACACATTTGAACTACATCTAAATTTCTTCTTTCAAATTGAATAGTGTTGAGAGTTCCCGTCCACACCTGCAGAAGTTAACGTATAGGGAATGAGTTAAGCTGATGTAAACCAAATAGAGAAAATATTGAGTTACGTTCATTGTTCAGCTGTAACTAATAATGGAAAATGCCACGCCCCCGTAACCTAACAGCCTTCTGTTAATCCTTTTGGACGGTCCATTATTTGTCTTCTCTCCTTCTTCATTTGGATACGCCAAGGCTGGACTCCTATGGCCTAGCATTTAATGGTTTCTAGTAAATTTGAACACCAAGCGGAGCTCAGAGATCTGCAGGAAACCCATGGAAATTAACATGCCAGTTTTCATGTTCACACATATCCGGACATATCATTTGTAACATACAAACAAACAAACAAAAGAAAAAAAAAGCTATTTAGGCTCACATGTGGCCAGATTTTCATTTTAGATTCTTTCGTTTTCCTAAATATTTGTTTTCTTATTTTTTTAGGTCTTTCTTTAAGGGAGTTCGCTGCTCTCGCCACACCTCACCTTTTTTTTTTTTTGGCTTTATTTTTGTGGTTGTTCTTGTTTCTGTCTCTTTTTGTGGTAGGGATTAGTTTTTTTTTAGAATTTTGCCCGGGGCAGCGACCTTGTTTGGCCTGCTTTTCTCGACTTTCAACTGCCAGGGTATCTTTAAAGTGCGAAACGTGCACACGGGGCCTCCGAGTGTTTCGTCCTTATCCCAGAAGACTAGGTGCCCGGTCCCAACTAGCACAGTCTCAAGGACAGAAATCCCCCCCCCCCCCCATCTTCCAATCCACCCCCCAAAAACTATTCCAACATGTCTGCGCCGACCGGGGATTTAACTCGATACCTTCGGCATGAGAGGTCAGCACTTCACCTCTAGGTCAACGTGTTTTGTTCTTATCTCCCGCTGTCTATGTATGCCTTACTTCTTTCGAAAAGTTTCACGAAAGCCAGAATGCAATAGCAATTAATGTTGCCGATGGATCACTGTCACATTCTGTGAAAGGTTAGAGGAATGGGATCTTTGCATTAATCAAGCTGTACAGTTCCGATTTGTTTCAATTCCTTATTATAAAACTAAAGCAGCAAACGTTTAAAGTGGAATATCTCAGTTGTGCGAAAAGTGGAGTTGGAACAAACCAGAACTAAGGTTGCCAGTTTTGAAAGTTTATGCAAATTTTCTCTCTCTCTCTCTCTCTCTCTCTCTCTTTCTCTCTCTCTCTCTCTCTCTCTCTCTCTTTCTCTCTCATCTGTCCAGCCGTTAATATTGTTGTTTGCTGCTGTTGGTTTTCTTCTCTGTACTTTGTCCTCATAGAAAAGTATAGTTCCATATTGCGTTATTGTCTTAACTCATGTACTCTTTGGTGTCTCACAGAGGCGTGTCATTGATTTCCTTAGATGTGCTGAGTGTCCACCTGCCTAAAACAATGGACGGTAAAACTACAATAATTAAACACAGTTAGGTAGACAGAAGAAGTGATGGCCAGGGATAAATGAAGATGAGGGGAATCG
Organism: Onchidella celtica; assembly: GCA_963931925.1. Taxonomy (NCBI): domain Eukaryota; kingdom Metazoa; phylum Mollusca; class Gastropoda; order Systellommatophora; family Onchidiidae; genus Onchidella; species Onchidella celtica. The sequence goes on along the minus strand of OZ007567.1, from coordinate 57,515,649 downwards.
CCAAGGTGCCGTCCATAAAATGCGTTCGTTCAATTTTGGCGACTTTCGATATCCTTCCTCTCCCCCATGTGAGCGCTTTTTATATGTTTAGTTCCTCCGGCCCCATTTGCACGGATGTACGGCCATTGAATGTGAATATCCATTCTACGGTCTTCATATTCTGGAACTTAAAATGGTATTTTGCACTGACTGTTTAACTGTTTGATAAGAATGATAGTGTAATATCATTTAACTTTTATTTTTTGAATTCCACAACCTATTCTGTTGCAAAATTTCTTCTTCTTCTTCAAGTGCCGGATCTGGAACAGACATCGACGATCATGGTTCGCCATTCATTCCTCCGATCGGATGCTGTCGGAAAGCCCACATTGTCCTGGTTTTCCCCTGCCGCCTATCTGTTCAAACTATCTTAATATGTTATTCTTTGTCGACCTCTGCTTTTTTTTTGCCCTCTATTTTTCCAGTTACATCAAGGTGTTCAAGACTTGGTGTCGATTCAGGTGTCCCATGAACTGCAATTGCCTACTCCTGTTTTTATTACATAAAACGAAATTTATTGAATTCGTTATCGCAAATGAAAAGCGTAACGTCGGCCGGCTGCTGGAACCTTTGCTGCTGATGTTAGGGGGCCGTAGTGTAATTACAAAGCCAAATAGAGAAAATACTGAATTGTGTTCTCTGCTCAGCTATAGCTTTCTATTCAAATTATTACTTTCCCTTAACAATAGTCTCAAAGGCTTGTGTTAAGGAGATTTCATCAGCCGACCGATGATCAATTATGTACACTTACAGACCCCTCCCTCAACCCTTCCAAGCTCATAGTGTACGATTTTCATACGCCGGACTCCCCTTCCCATTCCCCCCAACTTTCCGGGGCGTATACATACTTTGTGGATGGGCCCTGATGAAGAAGACAAAACAGACCGGTGGAAGAAATACAGAGATGGATCTTAATCTGGAATCTGGAAGAATCGACCAGGGTGGTGGTGGTGGACTGTATCCGGCGGTCACTTAGGACCTCATCCCTGGGTCAGTCGGTCAGTTCCAGTAGACAACAGCACCAACTACCTCATCGGCTGAAGTCGATTGCCCCTGTCACACTGTGATTGCTCATCCTTTAATTACCAGTGTTTTCCTCACACATCCATCTTTTACTTTCTGTCATTCACAGTGCCATTCCTTGTACATCTCTTCACATTGCAGATTACGTGAAGATTTTCAATCGTTTACTTGATTTGTTTTAGTAGTAGTAGTAGTAATAGTGGTAGTAGTGGTGGTAGTAGTGGTAGTGATAGTAGTATCATAAAAATCACAGAAAAACTGTGGGATCGCAGCAGGGCTTTCAGCAATGTCAAAATTGGGCAAAAAGTTGTATGTAGCGAAACCCTGCGTGAGAAATAAAACCCAAACGATACAAAGCAAACTAAAGAGAAATCTTTTATTGTTCGATTTTCTTTTCACTTGAAAAAGGCGAAAGCCGAAATTTTTGTGTGTATTTTCTGCCTTCTCTATAGTTTGTTTTGTATCGTTTGAGTTTTATTTCTCACAACTTTTTCTTTTTGCCCAGTTTTGACAGTGGTAGTAGTAGAAGTAGTGACGGTGGTAATAGTAGTAGTAGTAGTTGTAGTAGTAGATGTAGTAGTAGCAGTAGAGGTAGTCGTAATAGTAGTTGTGGTACTAAATGTAATAGAAGTAGTTTTAGTTTTAATACTAGTAGTAGCAGTAGCAGTAGCAGTGGCAGTAGTAGTATAGTATCAGCAGCAGTAGCAGTAGCAGAAGTAGTTAAGTAGTAGTTGTTGTATCTGTAGTAGTAATGGGTAGCAGCAGTAGTATTAGGGGTGTCTATTTGAACTATACAGTGATCATAATAATAATTATAACAATGATACTAGTAATAACAATATAATAATAATAGTAGGCCTACTCTAGTATGATAAAAAAAAATTCGCACCAGCGTATACGAATTTTAGTCAAACCTGCATACTTTATTTGGCAACGTGTGTTACTGAAATTTTGCACAAATATAAATAACAATTTGGACTAATCGCTTTTGCCGTCAGATATGTGTTCCCTTTCCTTTTTTGACAAATGAAGCCTTTGATATTTGTTGGAAATATCTAAGCTATTCCAATATATTATAGATCTATTTCTTTTCCATTAACACATGACGTTATCACTTCCTGCGATGTGTTCACTGTCAAACGCACTAACCCGTGTGCAAATCAAAGCCATTTCACGGGTGCTGACGGGATGCCCAGCGTAAAAACAAATAAACAAAAATAAAATAAACCTGAAGGAACAGGCAAGATGAAGCATGTCCGTAACAACCACCCAGAACTGAGACTAATAAACCGATTTATCCCGTGCAGGACCGGAGACCTCAACTAGTAATAATAATAATAATAATCTTAAAAACAATACTATTTTGTATGGGGTATCCATTTTCACCATAATATGCAGTAACAATAGTGGCGACTGTTATTATTATTATTATTTGATCCTTTGAGACCATAATTATTATTGCCACTGTTATTGCTGTTGTGTTTGTTGTCCTTCAATACTTGCCCTGTATCTCGATCTCCGCTATCTTTTTCACCCATTCTCCCAACCACGAATTCTCTTCATTATTTTTTAATCTTGGTCCCTATGCCAAGATCTCTCCGTGCCTGTCTCTTACTGTTGCCCGAGTTTTCCTAAGACGTTTCTTTTTTCTTTCTGTCTTTCTTTTCAAGACAGTTTGTATCTCGGTATTCAGACGTGTCTTTTTCTTTCCGTCTTTCTTTTCAAGACAGTATATATCTCGGTATTCAGACGTGTCTTTTTCTTTCTGTCTTTCTTTTCAAGACAGTATGTATCTCGGTATTCAGACGTGTCTTTTTCTTTCTGTCTTTCTTTTCAAGACAGTATGTATCTCGGTATTCAGACGTGTCTTTTTCTTTCTGTCTTTCTTTTCAAGACAGTATGTATCTCGGTATTCAGACGTGTCTTTTTCTTTCTGTCTTTCTTTTCAAGACAGTATGTATCTCGGTATTCAGACGTGTCTTTTTCTTTCTGTCTTTCTTTTCAAGACAGTATATATCTCGGTATTCAGACGTGTCTTTTTCTTTCTGTCTTTCTTTTCAAGACAGTATGTATCTCGGTATTCAGACGTGTCTTTTTCTTTCTGTCTTTCTTTTCAAGACAGTATGTATCTCGGTATTCAGACGTGTCTTTTTCTTTCCGTCTTTCTTTTCAAGACAGTATGTATCTCGGTATTCAGACGTTTTGTTTTTCCAACTATATCACTCTCTGTGGTTAAACTCCAATCTGACCAAGATGATTATTAGTGAGAAAACTAGTGACCGTTAGCATATCAGCTTCCTGTTCTTTCGCCTAAACGTTCAATCTTATAACAAATGTCCATTCCAAACATTTAAAAAAAAAAAAAGAAATTCACAAAACGTATATTATATAAACGGAAATTAATGACACACACATATAATTTTCTAACTACATGTAATAAGTTTTGCCTCTATGAGATAATGTAAAACGCTTTGAAGTGCTTCCGTTTTTGTTGTTGTTATTGTTGTTGCTCTTGCTGTTGTTTTTTATTCGTCTGTGTTTTTTTTGTTTTTTTTAATCGTATGCATGTGTTAAAATGTGACCAGGAAAGAAGGAGAGAAAAAATTTAATGTTGCAAAGCCTCGCCATAGAAAGAAAAAAAAATGTTTTTAAAAAAAAGTTACAAGAAATCGGAAAAAATTATCAGAAATGAAAAGGCACAACAACAATGTCCACAACAACAACCAAAAAAAAAATACAAGTTTTCGATCATGAAAAATCTTCCTCATGCAAAATAAAAACAGCCCCCAATAACATCACGTGTTTTAAACCATTATTTTTGCAGGATTTTGAAATCGTATTTTAACAACCAAGTCTTGAAAGAAAGCCCTGACTTCCCTATAAAATCTGGCAAAGTTCATTATGTTTGACTTTTGCGTCTTCAGAGCTTTGAGTTGAAACTACCAAGTTGGGTAATAATGACCTTTCCAAGAAAAGATTCTCAGGAAAGTACTTTTAGAGCCGTATTTATCTTTTAACAACACAGGCAATTATCTAAACATTTTGGGAAGTCTGTATTAGTTTTGTCATGTTCGATTCTTCACGCTTTGTTCACAGACTTTTTAAACTCCATCTGTTCGTGTTATTTTTTTTTCTTTTGTCGGTGACATTTTACCGATTCTTTTCTACCCGCCGAGCCCAAACCCCTTCTCCCACTGTCCTGTGTGTGTGTGTCTCTCTCTCTCTTATTGTGTCTCTCTCACCCATAGAAACATGCACCAAACACGCACACATAATTTTTTCCACTGCCTTCACAGGGTTTTATAAGGGATAAAATGTTAAATGCCAGGACTACCTAATTATAGGAAAATGAGAGAAAAACAAAAGCTCACCACAGTTTTTGTTTGGATGTTCTTTCACGATTTTAATGGAATTCCAGGGATTCTACGGCTAATCCCGTAGTTCCGTAGCTTTTTCAGGTCTTCCTCCACAAATGTTTCAACTTCAGGGCTCTTTCAGGGATTCTAGGAATTTCAAGGCTGTGCCGAAACCCTTTATCCGGTAGCAATATGTTCTCCCCATCCCATTTCCACAGAAACACACATAGATGTCACACTCATACAAAATTAATGAAGTATTTTGCTCCTTCCTGATTGTAATCGTTATCCTAGAGGCAGGGTGCTCGCCTCTCGTGCCGAAGGTACCGGGTTCGATCCCCTGTCAGTGCAGGCATGTTGGAATGTTTCTTTTTTTTCGGGGGAGGGGGAGAGAGGAATTTCTGTCTCTGATCCTATGGTAGGTAGGATTGAGCACCTGGTCTTTTCGGATAAAGACGAAAAACTCGGATGACCCGTGTGCATGTTGTGCATGTTAAAGAGACTTTGGCAATTGAAAGTCTAGAAGCGTAGGCTGAACAAGGCCGCTGCCCGGGCAAAATTTAAAAAAAACCCACACACACAACTAACCCCTATCACAAAAACAGACAAAAATAGGAACAAGAAAAATCAAAAGAAGAAAAGGGAGGTGTGAATGCCAAGAGCAGCGGAATCTCCTAACATAAAGAGCTAAACATGCTCCTTCCTCATTCTACATTATTTTTGTGTGGGTAAAAGATTAGGCGCGTTTTTCGCAGCCACTTCAGTCACATTGCTCGCGAGTGTGTGTTGGGGGTAGGGTGGAGTGCAATGCCAGTTCGTTTATAGCCGATGGTCATTTTGTTATTTCTAAGAGCTCGCTCATCGGCGACATTGTCACGAAACGAAAACTCGACCAAGAGTCGAATAGCATTACCATAAACAACCCAAACGTCCGGGACTCCCTGGCCATCAGTGGCATTGGCTAGATCACTTGTGATTAACTCTCTGAGAGCACCGTCAAAAGACAAAACTCCCGGCGACTTCCGGTGGAAAATTATGGAATCTTGCTGGACCAGGGACACGTGAGAAAGAAAAGAGAGGAGACTCCATTACTCTTGGGCTTCACCCAAACTTGAGCCGTGAACCGGTACACACGCCCGACTCCCGCAAGACGTTAGCATTGGGGGGGACGGGCAGTCCGTGTGCAAACTTAGGAACGTGCCTCACCTGTTGTCACAACTTGTTAAGATAGGGGAGAAAACTTGATTTGTCCAACCCCTAGTTTGTCTCCCTTGACGGGGGAACTAAGGTTATTCCTACATTATAAAGTGCATGAGGAGGGAGGGGTGGTGAAGAGCATGGGTGGTTGGCATGTTCTGTGCACGTGGGTTGAGACGTCAGAGTGTTGTGAAGGAATTCATATTATACAAGGCTATGTACAGTTTGCCTATGTCCGCATGTCCAAGCATGGCTTCCGATAATTACCATCAACCCAGATAACGAGGCCTGAGCTGATTATTTCTGTTACAATTCTTTGTACACAATTATCATTTCATCGCCCATCCCTCATCCCCACCACCTCACATGGATCAGCTGAGAATTCTTGATAACCCCTCTGAACAATGGCATCGTGTATTCTGACAATTATAGTAAAGATCCAAAATTGTGAATGGATCTAGCGAAATCGGGCTTAAGGTAAAATGTTTACACCTCTTTAAGAAGAAAATCAAAATAAAATATTTTTAAGCCGATTTCAATTTTTTTTTACTTACTGCAGAAAAAAGGCTAATCTTTCATATTATAGGCAAATTTCAATTCCCATTAAACAATTTTCCCCTTCTTGGAGGGTTTTTTCTCGGAATTTGGTCGTTCACCTTTCTTCAGTTCCATTCACAATTATCTTTCAACCCCCCCCCCCCCCCCAAAATAAAACATCGACCACCCCAACCCCACCTCCCACTTACCCCTCAAAATGACCAGCTGAGAATTCTTGACGACCATTCTGAACAATGGCAAGTTTATATTCTGACTGTTATAAAATTTCACTCCATCCAGGCTTCATTTCTTGCGTGGTCGGAGGCCTTAAGTCCATTGGTTTTTTTGGTTTTTTTTTCATTTCTTTCTTTTAATCTAAGATTACACTGATTTATCGCCCTAATACTGCTAGATTATGTGTTCCATTGGCGAGTTTTGAGAGATAAAAAATGGCTTGTGAAGCTTTGTAGACAAAACTTTACACGCGGATGTTTTGCTGGGCCTTTCATTTTGTGTGCTATCATTTTGTTACATTCTGTTTGAACTGTTCTGTCTTGCCTTTTCCTGGCACAGTCTGACCGTTTTTGTATCGAAGTGCTTTTTCCAAACATAAAATCGACCTTTACAAGGTGTTTGATCATCTTCTGAGCACTTCAGAATCTACTTCCAGAGGTGGGATGATAACTTCACGAGTTTGGTTCGACTGACAGAATATACTTTATCATGCCACATTTGCGGCCTTATCCTAATTTCTTTCTTAAAAGTGGAGATAGAATAAAACAGTACTGGGGAGCAACGAATTATTTGTTTAAAAATCAGGTAGAGAATGCATCTCATTAGAATGACAAGGTTCTAACTCCCTTCCCTCAACATTTGAGAAATTGATGAAAATCTGAACTCTTGATAGTGATTTTACCATTCAAAATCAATTCAGATATGGTAGCATTCCGTCAATTCAAAAGGTCTGTTTCAAGAAGTTTCTTGAAAATGTCAGTATTTTGTACACCTCTTAAGTTTGGAGGCAGCGAATTCCAGGTCTTCAGGCTTGGCGTATGAATGCATTTCAGACAAGGGCATATCTTTTAACTGAAACGTAGTTTCTCCCTCTGATAAAACTGGGTCCTTCGCACCTGTAAGATTTAATGATAGACAAACCCCTAAAATTATCAGCTGTGAGAGAGTAAGTAAAGGCATAATTATCTTGTATTCTCAGTATCTTTAGGATTTGCCTCTTATGAAAGAAAACAAAATAATGTTCTTGATTAATTTTCTTCATTTTAATATTGTGGAATTTCCATAAAGTTGTTTGCCAGACTCACAGACACCATCAGTCTCGTTCACTAGAGATATCTTGCATCTAAATTTCACAGTTATGAACTTCATGGCATGGGTATCTCTCACCCTCGCCTCCCTCTCCCCTTGAGTGCTTTCTCCTCTTAAGGGAAAACGTCTCAAGCCACAGACATATACAGACAACAAGCCCGTGCACGAGCACACACACACACACACACACACATACATACACACACTGAGCAAACACACCCAAACTGATCGATACGATATGGACATCGAGAAACAGTAATAGCCTGGTATAATAGATTGCTTTGGGCGGGACGGACGGATGTCGGTAAATGGATTGGTTGACGAGTTGATGGACGGCTGCGACGATGGATAGATAGATGACGGGGAGGGGGGAGGGGCTGCAAATGGATGGATGGATGGGTTCCTGAATGGATGGATGGATGATTGAATCGGTGGATGGATGGATGACTGAATGGGTGGATGGATGAATGATGGATGGGTGCATGGACAGACAGATGGATGGATGGATAGACATGGACAGATAGACGGATGAATTAATGGATGCATGGATGTTGCATGGAGGGAGGGAGGCAAGGATAGATGGATGCATGCATGTTACATGGACTGATGAATGGATGGGTGGAAGGATGGCAACTAATTTCAAAACTGAAATTTGAATGAAGGAGTAATATCACTAAAAGAATTCTGAAAATGAATTCCTATTTTTCACATTCGAAGAAAGGATCGGTCTTAGACTGTAGAGAACACAGACTAATAAAATACCCAGACTGGATGATCCCATTGTGTGACGTCACAAAACAGCGAAAGGTCATGAACCATCCGCCATTTTAGATTTAAGGTAGCGACCGACGCTTCAGCATAGCTACAATTTCGAATGATACCATTTTGACGCGCCTACTGAACGCGGAAGTTTGGTTCCGCACCAAGAAATTAATACATGTACAACCAATCTTGACAAATAAAAAGAAATTTATATTGCAAATAGAACTAGAATCGGAATTTCCCGAGCGGCGGCCATGCTGGTTATACAGTCGCCCCTCGGGAAATTCCGTAAAAAACGACACAGCCCGAAGCTCGTGTTTCCAGTCTGGTTAATTTATTAGTCTGTGGTAGAGAGCCCCCTCTGGTGGGGTCGAGTCAACCTTGGACATTCAGAACACTGTGCATCATCTAGAAAACTAGAAGCATATTTATCATAATAGACCAACTGCTATTCTGGGTAGTGATTATATATATACATTGAAAATGAAAGTAACGTACATGTAAGATTTTGTCGAATACACTCAAGTTCGAGCCTTACGGATCAACACTAAAACAAGCCCTTTCACCCGAGAAATATAGCAACAGACTTTAACATCGAAGACGATTCCCGTTTCTGTTTTTATTTAATCCTTTAATTATTTTCTGAATTCTTCCTCGTGCGTGTTGCATTTCACGCAGCTCTGCCCACGGAATATATGTTGCAAAGCCCTTGCCCTGTCACGGAATTGTGAGTGTGCATGGGAAAACCCGGCATATTCGGCAGAGCTGATTTTAAGAAAAACGACTTTGAAGTGAAAATATGGGTCCGACACAAACTTCTAACTTGGCTGTGGTTTAGGGGACCGTGGCATGTTACAGGGTAAACTGTAGACGAGCAGTGAACACTACTCACTATGATCTCTATAACGGCTTTGTAATTAGACTACGGTCTCCTAACAAGATCCAAAAACTTCCGACTTGGCTGTTGCTAGGGGACCATGGCAAATTACAGGGTAAACTGTAGATGAGCAGTGAACACTACTCACTATGATCTCTATAACTGCTTAGTTATTAGGCTACGGTCTCCTAACAACAATCACTCCAATATTACTTGGTCAATTAGCTATTGCCGCTAATAGGATTAAATGCCGTTTTCTCAAAATTTGGTTTTAGGGGGGTCACTGACTTCAATTTATCAGAAATGTCTTGTCTTTTATTATATGTACAAAATTCAAAATGTCATGTTGCCGACTTATTGTGGGTTTTCTCATGCACACTCACAATTTCGCGCACTGGTTACCCGGAAGGGCCGGAATGAAATATAAAATGAGTTTAGGAGTGCCCGGCGTTGTAGTGGCGATAAAAGCAGCTATTAATAACTAGATAACATAAAATGCACTTACCCTCCAATATCCAAAAATATGTTGCTTTATTCAAAACCATTGAAACATGTGACCTTAGTTCTTGTTTGTTCTATCTCCATTTTCTGAAAAATGGAGATCTTTTAGTATGGTCAGGAGATGTAACATGTGCACACTTGTGACACTTAATTAAAATACGTTGTGGCGATTATCAAGCTACTTCACAGTTCCGATTTATTCTAACTCCTTATCATAATACTTAATCCGCGAACGTTTGATGTCGAATTTCTCAGTTGTGCAAAAAGTGGAGTTGGCACAAACAAGAACTAAAGTCTCTCACATGCAAAACTGATCTAAAGTAGTCACATTGCAAATATACCGCAAAATTATAAACTTTTATGGTGAAGAAGTATTTCTGGATAAATTAAAATTTTAAACTGTTCCAAAAACAGCATTTTTGGCTCCATGAGATGTGCTTTTTTCAAACATGGAATACTAGGTGCTAGAACGTTAATGAATTTCAATAGTCACTTTGTCACAGTGATTGACTGTGTATAGCCAACATTCCCAGACATTCTGATAATACCCTCGTGGCATCTATACTATATATTTTTGTGGACTTGAGATTTTTCATTGCAAAAGGCTTCTGAACCACTCAACACTCAGACTTCAAATTTTATATGGTGCATCAGAATGGATGTAAGGGTGCACAGTTCTTAATAGAAGTCTCAAATCGGTGTAGTTTTTTTTTTTTTGGAAATTTATTGTTTCCCCAATTTTCACTAGGCTCATTGACATGCTGGCAGGTTTCACGCTTGTGGTCTGCATTTATCCCAAAAATGTGGAAAAATAATGTAGAATCAATGATGGACTATTATATACCTGTTGGAAGGGAATCATTTGGGGATCCCAAAAATGATAATTAATTGAGCTTGAGACTCACCTATATTTCATAATATTGCACTGAAGTTACCTGCCCTTGGAAATTCAGAATTTGTAGAGTGAACAGAAAACCCTCTGGTAACACATATAAATGCAGCAGAAACACATAGGAACATAACAACTAGACCAGGACATGCTTATGAAGGGGGAAAAAGATAAGAAAAGATTTTAAAATTCTCTCAGAAAATAGATTTCTAATGTTGAATATAACGCATACAAGCCAACACATCAAATACTTATGAGGAAGTTAGTTACGAGCATCATTTTATAGGAACTGAACCTTTAAAACTGAATAAATGTTAATTAAGCTGTTCACATTAATACATTTTAATGGATGAACATTTTACAGAAAAAAGTATTCAAATTAGGAGTACATTGCTTTTAATGTATTGCAACATTAATTTATCTCCCTATCAACATGTAAATTTTAATTCATATTATGCTTACACTCATAGTCATTACAGGTATGATGCATGCAGGGTATGAAGGGCATGAAGAATATTTTTAAATAGCAACTATTTGAAATCTGTTTAAAACACATTATCCATTCACAGGACTGATATCAGAGTAAGCTACTTTCTTGAGGTATTATCTCTCCCCTGGCTGATGTTGCTCTCCTCCTTTGCAGTCAGCCCTCAACGTCCTGTTGAAGACAACAAGTCTTAAACTAAAAAACATCACGAAATAATAAGTTATTATTATCATTATTATTATCGTTACAATTTCAAATCACAGACTGTAAATGTACCTGACGAAAACATTGTAAGACAGTCTGTTTTTCTCTAACAAATGAAAGACTAGGATTGCACAAAGTGAATAAACGTAATTAAGCATGGTTTGAAAAATAAGAGTGGTAAGAAACTCCTTAGGTGGAGCGAGGCAGATGACACTCTTCAGAGGAAGAGTGGAATCTTTCATTAGATGTTTCGGCCTTTAACTTCCTGACATCTTCTAGAACCCCGGCCACACCGAGTTCCTGACATCTTCTAGAACCCCGGCCACACCGAGTTCCTGACATCTTCTAGAACCCCGGCCACACCGAGTTCCTGACATCTTCTAGAACCCCGGCCACACCGAGTTCCTGACATCTTCTAGAACCCCGGCCACACCGAGTTCCTGACATCTTCTAGAACCCCGGCCACACCGAGTTCATGACTCTCGGCGTTCGTCACTCACCTTTTTTTCTTTCTTGTCGCCAGGTCCTCTTTGGATTTTCTGGTTTCTGTTTTTCTGTGCAGGTGTCTTATCCATTTTGCCAAAAGTGCCATTGGTTATATGGTATAATTTTAGGCTATATGAATTTAGTGTTCATTTCTTTTACACCAAATCCAGCAGAAAGTATTTTCCGCTGTTGTTGCTATTTCCTTAAGAGCACTTCTAATTTTCCTGCCACCTCGATTGAGTTTCTTCAGAAGAAAGTACATTGTTGAACCGACAAATCCCCTTGCTCCTACTTCCACGGCGAATATGCTTGACTTCATTCCAGCAATCCTTAGATCCCTCAGAAGATCCTGGTATTTGGCCTCTTTGTATTCACGCTGCTCCTCCATGTTTGTTTCATACGGGACCGTTAGCTTGATCAGGACGTATGTCTGAGCTTCCTTTGAGCTTAGTACAATGTCTGGTCTCATATCGGAGGTCCTTACCAGCTCGGGATAATCATTCCATCCTTCCAAGTCTGCTGCCACTTTCCTGTCACTGGCTTCGTCTAGTAACCCGGGTGCAGTGGAATATATGTTGGTGCGCGTATTGATGGATACCTGGATGAATGTCTTTGTTTTTGGTTTGTTAGACTTCTTCTTTGCCTTTTCTACTTCTGGTGCAATGGTCGTTGCCAGAATTTCAAGGACACGATTATGTCGCCATGTGTATCTTCCACAAGCTAATGCGACCTTGCACTCAGACAGAATGTGTTGCAATGTCTGTTTCCCTCTGCACAGCGGACATTCATCGCTGGTCTCTTTGCTCCATTGAGTGAGGTTTGTCTTTGTGGGAAGGACATCGCATGCAGCGCGAATACTGAACGCCAGCTTCATAGGCGCCATGTGCCAGATGTCGTTCCATGAATAATATGCTCTTTGCAAATCGCTCTCTCAGTTTGTCCCCTGACCTTGCCCTCCTTGTTGCAATGCTTTCCGAACTCTTTTCTCGTCTTCCTCGCATCTGATCTCTTAAAGTACCATGTCTCGCTTTTCTTTGGGTCCTGCTGTAGACACCGGCGGATATGAATGTTCGCCCAATCCCCTTCTATACGACTGAGTGGTTCCGATGATTTCCTTTATATGCAGGGAGTGTTCTGCTGCTGCGACTGCTTCTCTCACTTTCCACTTTCGATCTGTTTTCAGTTTAGGTTCTGTGTTTCTTACCGCTTCATCTTGTGAACCCTTGAACATTAGATGAAGGCGGGCCTTCCCTACATTGTTTTCCTCATTCAGGGATTTAAGTGGTTGTACATGTACTAGCTTTGCTTGTTTGCATGCAAGTGTGACATCGGTTAAGCATGGAGGGAGTCCGAGCCATTTTCTTGTGTAGCGATATATCTTTGCCTTTAGCCCCTCCACAGTTGACGGTGGAATCTCATAGTTTAGCAGTGGCCATAGAAGTTTGGGGATAAGCTTGAACTGGAGAATCCATAGCTTGAACTTTCCTAGGAGGCCAAACTTGTTTCTGAGAAAAATGGCTTATGATGAAAACCCCGTGAACGTTTATGACGATGTTCAGAATTCTTACAGAGAGAAAGACAGTTAGTCACCTTGCATAAAATAATAGTGGTTCAAGTACTGAAGTTGTGTATTAAGCTGCCAAGTTAAATTTAGAAATTTTAAACGGTAATGCCAACAACTTACCTTTGCTTCAGTAAGTGCACAGCAAAGTCACCCACATGGGCCTTGTTCATAGACAATGTGAAGTTTTCACACCTGCAAGCACAATAAAACTATGCTAAGGATCTGAACTTTATAAAGCAGCTGCTGACACTCTGTATTTGATGAATTTTCCTTGTTTCTGAAATGATAAAAGTGGTAGTAAGTAACCAAAGCCACCCCATCTGAAAGCTGTCTTAATTCATTTTCGGGTTTTTTCAATTTCGTTTTCTTTTGTTTCAATTGTTTCTTGTTTGACCTGGCGAAAGATTTGATATAATCGGAAAACTTGAATTTTCTCCCATTTTAATTCCTTTTGAATTTCTAGTATGGTTTGTTTGTTTAATGGCCTTTTTGTGTTGTGTTTTTATGTTGCACTTGTTCCTTACAAGGGGGTTGCAAAATATAACTTGTTCTTTGTTTTGCCAAGTTTTGTATTTGGCTTTAACAGCTCTGTCCATGGCCTGGCGGAGGACGCGGGATTCCCCATCTGCAACCCCTTTGCCAGGCTCTGAACCAAATAATATACGCTGTACTTTTGTTACAGACATGAGAGTGAGGTCGGCCAGCGTGCTCTTGCCCTTATATCTAGATTTAATCTAGATCTACATTTTTCTCTAAGAAAAAAAAAAAGAAAAAGAATCTGGCGGCTCCAGTATCCAAAATCAGATTTTATTACTTTGTTTTCAATTTCAAAAAGAACAAAAAACAAAAAGGTAATCTCAAAACCTAGATCTGCATCTTATGTACAAAGCTAAAACTAATAATGACAGGAAGAACATAAATATTCGGCATAAATAAAACCTAAACTCATTCTAATATGAAGATCATTCACAAACTATAGGCACGGACGAGCTTGCGGGTAAACCCGATGCTGACTAGATCTAGAGCGATCGGGACAATGCGATCAGTATCGGATAGACAGATTTATGATAACTATAAAATGCAAACTTACCCAACAGCTATCGAATCCAAACTGAGGATTCAAAATGTTGTGGTCCTAAGTGTTTTCTCAGAGCACAAACGATGTGCTGGCCGTCTGCAGTCGAGAGCAACAAAATGCCGAAACATGAAATCGTACGGTACTAGATCTATGTGTCGGAAAAATAGCGGGTCGCGTGAATTCTTCAGACCAAAAATACTAAAATTTTCTTGTAAAACCGACCAATTTGTTTACACAACGCAAAATCGTGCTTTTTTTAAATGTCCAGGTGAAAATTAGATCTGAACTGCAAAAAACAACTAATTCCGTAGCAAATTTACAGAAGCGAAAGTTCGGATCAACCAATTGCCTCCACTAGACAGGAAGTAAACAAAGGCAGATTTCCATTACAACCGTCTGTTTGACAATAGTATACGATTTTCTTTTTTTCCCGACATTTTTCTTACAAGAGAACCCATTTCTGGGAGGTTGCAAACGATTTTCAATAAGATATTTGACTTTTCTTTGGGATACCATCAAACTGGGATGTTGTATGCATCCGAAAAGTCACGAACGCTCTCCTTAAAAAAATAAAATAAAATCAGTAATTCGGACAACGGCAACTTACATGTTTATTTGGAACCAACACAAACCAAAAACAGCCCAGAACAACATGTTGTCACACTGTAACAGGGCGACAGACAGGCAAGGTATAGCTAGCGTGGGAAGATAGCTAACGGCGGGGAGACAGAGTTATTGTAGGCCAGAGGGGGAAAGTAGCCGATGCAACTGAAGCGCTTTGACACCCGAAAAGGGTAGTGTTTACTTGACCGCCGTACTTGTCGATCAGATCACCTGGGAATTGCTTGGGGGGTAGAGCTGTTTCAATAGTATTTGACGTGGAGTCGACGGGGGTGGCTGTTAGGATAACTAATGTACACTCGGTGAGCGTCTTGGGACGCTACCTGACTGGGTATAAATCCCCGAACGCTCCTTCCAACTTCAGACCGCTGAGAGCACTCACCAGCTTCGTGCCGAAGAGGAGACCACAACTGCAACTGTAACTTTGTACTAGTCTTGTGAGTGGGGAAGGTCAGGGAACCCGCAAACATCCTTTGTCAGAGCGTGGTATCTTTGGTATCTTGTCGGCATTTGGGCTGTTGCTGAGTGGTAAGTTAATTGTACGATGTATGTGTATTTTACTTAATGTTCATGATTGTAGAACCTAAATCTAGTGGGTTTACTTTGGTATAACTACTGCCTCTGAGAGAGTCACGGAAACGCCGTTATATATATGTTACGAAACCTTATAGGATGGGGTCCGTTAGAGAGAGCGTTATTCTTCGTGGGGAACGTGTAAATATCATTAAAACTGTATTGATCGTTTATTCTATTGCCTATATGGGAGCCTATGGAGTATGGGAGCTGCAGCCTGACTTATAACAGTGTCAGCGGTTAAAAGTGTTAATGATGAATATCCGTCATGGAGTAAGTATGGAAGTCATGCCTTCCAGCAGTAGATTAGGACTTTGCGATTGTTTTTCTACAGAGGAGGAAGAACAACACCTTCTTGGTCTCAACTTCTTGTACTTTGATTAACGACATCGTGGCTTCTTGGCTTCTCAACTTCTTGTACTTTGATTTACGACATCGTGGCTTCTTGGCTTCCCGACCTATTGGTACCTGCCGATACCTGTTGATCTAACTGCGCAGTCAAGCCAGGGTAGAGAGGAAGAACCAGTGCCCAGATAGCGCCATACACCCCTAAAGGAGAGGTTTCCTTATGCTGAATGTTCCCATGTGTTTTATAAAATGTGCTAGAAATTGAATATTACGAAGCCATTTAATTAGCATGTACTGATTTGCATCAACTTCATTCCATCGAAATTCACATGAAATTGTATGACCCATGTTCCTATTATTATTGAATGAATTAATAATTATTGTATATATGTAAGCAATACAGATATCGTTTGTTATAACTTATAGAAGAGAGATAGTCGATTATTTAGTGTGTTTGTGCCGTGCCCATCACGGCTGGTGTCAGAAGAAAGTTAGTGAGAGAAAGTGGAAACATCACAATGGTGTCAGAAGTGGGATCCTGCTAGTAAATAACATTTAATTCTGATCTGGGTCGTGTCAAGGGGCTATTGTGTGATTGTGTGGACAGGTCATCTGCCCTGAGGCGAGTGAGAGAGATTGACATTTAGTGCCTGCGACATGCTCTGATTTTACCTGTGCATTGACTGTTCAATTTTATCTTTTGTCACAGAGAAAATTGTTGTTTGCTATTGCAGGAATATTGTTGTTAACTTCACAGTTACGATCCACGCTTTATTGTTAGCTTTGTTTACAGGTCAATTGCTGATGGACTATCTGGGCGCACTGAAGCTTGCCAGACAAGAAGGCATTAGTGATGAGGAATTCAAAATTAGGTGGGACGAAGAGAAAGCCCAAAACCGAGAACAAAGGGCTAGCGAACGAGAAGAAAAGGAGAAGGAAAGACAATTTGAAAGGGAGAGAATGGAATGCGAACGGGAACTAGCCAAAAACGGGTGTCACAATGGTAAAGGGAATGGAAAATCTGCTGCCCCGAAGGTACCTAAAATTGCCATTTTTGATGACTCGCGCGAGGATCTCGACTCGTATTTGAAAAGATTTGAAAGGCTCGCGCAGGCAAATGATTGGGAAGAAGACACCTGGGCAGACATGTTAGGGGCATTGTTAACTGGCAGGGCGTTAGATGTTTATTCCGGTCTCAGCGATGAAGACAGTAGGGATTACGAGAAGGTAAAGAAGGTGTTGTTCAAGAAGTATCACCTCACGGCAGAGGGTTATAGGCGTAAGTTTAGGGAGAGTCGTCTAGATAAGGACGAAACTTATACGCAGCTGTCCGTGAGATTGCAGAGATATTTTGAGAGGTGGGTAGACCTCTCAGAGGCAGAGAGAACTATGGAAGGGATTACGGATCTGTTAGTCAGGGAGCAGATGTTGAAGATTGTCGACTGTAATCTTTCCATATATTTGAAAGAGAGGGACCCCAAGTCCGTGCATGAGTTAGTTGAGATGGCGGACTTGTATAGTGAGGCTCATCAGTCGAAGCGAGGGCTGGAGCAACAGCGGAAGTCAGGTAAGAGGGTTGAGGAGAGCAGAAGTAAGGGTTTAGGAGTGAGTAAACCGGTATGCTTCAACTGTGGCTCTCCCAATCACCTGAGTAGGCAGTGTGACCAGGGCAGGACGAAGAAGGGTGCTGCTGCCACTGTCGATGACAACCGAGGTAAGTCACAGCGTGAGAGTGGGCGTGGTTGTTTTGTGTGTGGGTCACTTCTCCATATTGCGAGATTCTGTAGGAAGAGACAGAAAGAGACGACCGCAGTCGTACTAACCAGCGATGAGGAAGCCGATGACAGTCAGTGGGAGTCATCGGGCAGGGCGAATACTCAACCAGGGGCTGAGCAGAGTGTTGGGCCACAGACCTTCATTTCTTGGGAGACGGAAGGTAAGAGTATTGAGTTAGAAGGTTCGACAGAACATGAGCCCGAAGACGATGTTCCGGAGAATGATTTATCCGCTCCATTTTTGGAGAAGGGGAGGATAGGGGATAAAGAGATTACTATCCTTCGTGACACGGGATGCACGTGTGCGATTATAAAAAGGGACAAACTGCCTCCTAACAGCTTAACTGGGAAGAACAGGAGTTATGTCCTGATGGACGGGACGAGAAGGTCTGCTCCTGTCGCGGAAATGTGGGTAGAAACCCCATTTTATACTGGGCTTCTCAAAGCGCTAGTAGTGGAAGACCCAGTGGCCGATTTGATTATAGGAAACATAAAGGGGGCGTCTCTTGAGAAGATAAGTGTGGTACTCACGCGATCTCGCAAGGTGGAGATTGACAAGGAAGAGCATGAGTGTGAGAATGCGAGTGCGAAAGTGAGTCAGACCACAGATAATGAGGAGGCCAAGGGCAACTCAACGGAGGAGGTAAGGGTAGGGGCCAAGATAGGGGAACTCACACCAGGTGAGATAGCCCGGGCCCAGAGAGAGGACGAAACTTTGAGAGTTTTAAGGGAGAGAGCCACGTTGGAGCAATCGGCTGAGGTAGGTACTCACATAAAGGAGAGTAAGGGAATTTACTATCGGGTAAAGAAGGCCGGGGCTGGACGTGCTGATGTGGAGCAGTTGTTGGTACCTAAGCAGTACCGAAGTGAGCTGATGAAGATAGCTCACGAAGGAGTGTTCGGGGGACACTTAGGAATTTCGCGCACACAGGACAGAATAATGCAGTCGTTCTTTTGGCCTGGGATAGGTGCGGACGTAGGTCGTTTCTGTCGATCGTGTGACGCGTGTCAAAGGACATCCAATAAAGGTAGGGTGACAAAGGTACCCCTAGTGCCGACACCCCTGATCGACACGCCCTTTTCGCGCGTCGCCATAGATTTGGTTGGTCCACTTCCGCGTACGGAACATGGGAGATCGCGTTATATTTTGACGCTAGTAGATTATGCCACGCGTTTCCCGGATGCCGTAGCCTTAAGGGGGATATCAGCTGAGCAGGTCAGTGAAGCGTTAATGGAAATATTTTCTCGGTTAGGCATACCAAAGGAAATAGTTTCAGATAGGGGATCACAGTTTACCGGTGAGCTGATGAGAGAGGTCAGTGCACTTCTCAAAACGAAACAGATATTCTGCTCGCCCTACCACGCGATGGCCAATGGTCTGTGTGAAAGATTTAACGGAGTGCTGAAGAATATGCTTCGCCGAGTAGCTCATGACAGACCCAAGGACTGGGACAGAATGTTGTGTCCACTGCTGTTCGCGTATCGCGAAACCCCACAGGCCAGTACAGGTTTTTCGCCGTTTGAACTAGTGTTCGGTCACCCTGTGAGAGGACCACTTGCAATACTGAAGAATCTGTGGACTGGGGAAGCGGAGTCAGAAACGAGGTCATCGTACGAATACGTGGTAGATATGAGGGAACGATTGGAGGATGCCATGAAAGTCGTAGCCGAGAACAGCAGCGTCGAAAAACACAGGCAGAAGAAATACTACGATAGGGGGGCCAAACAGAGGAAATTCCAAGTGGGCGATTCCGTCCTCATACTTCTCCCAAGTGACGGATCGAAACTACAGATGACTTGGAAAGGGCCTTACAAAGTAGAAGAGCAGAGAGGGTCAGTGAACTACATGGTGAACGTCAAGGGGAAGAGACGACTGTATCACGCGAATATGCTGAAGAAGTATATTGAGAGGGAAGACGAACAGGAAAACACAGAGGCAATAGCTGCAGCTATAATTGACGAGACCGATGAAGGAGAGGAAGCGACTTCGATGCCTCTGGAGACAGTCATGCCTAAGCTAGAACAGACCGAAACCTACAGGGATGTACAGTTAGGGGACACGCTAGATCAGGATCAGAGAGAACAGATGCAAGAGCTCATGGAAGAATACAAAGATATATTTACCGATGTACCGGGGCTCACTGACCTGATCAAGCACAAAATCCCATTGCTAGATCAAAAACCTGTGAAGGTAAGACCCTACCAACTACCGTACTCAACTAGAGAAGCTGTCAATGCTGAGGTAGGCAAGATGCTTGCGGCCAGAATCATCGAACCGTCCGAGTCCCCGTACAATAGTCCAATTGTATTAGTTAAGAAGCCCGATGGTCAACATCGTTTCTGCAACGACTACAGGCGGCTAAATGTTGTGACTGCCGATGACGCCGAACCGATGCCTGAGGTAGAAGCCATTATTTCCAATCTAGCGGAGGCAAAATATTTCACCAAGCTGGACTTGACAAAGGGCTTTTATCAAGTTCCGATGGCCGAGGAAGATAAACACCTGACGGCGTTCGCCACACCGTTTGGGCTATACCAGTACAGGGTCATGCCGTTCGGGTTGAAGGGATCCCCCGCCACATTTAACAGGCTCATGAGGAAAGTATTAAAAGAGGCTGGCGAAGGGGTAGATGCATTTGTAGACGACTGTCTTATACACAGTGCAAATTGGCCTGACCACTTGGAACGTTGTCGGAATGTCTTCGAGCGACTGAGACGGGCAAATTTAAAAGCTAGACCTACCAAGACGCTAATAGGGATGACAGAAGTCGAGTACTTAGGCCATAAGCTGGGACAGGGGACTGTAAGACCGCAGGAGAGTAAGGTGCGAGCCATTGTCGACTGTGACCGACCGACGACCAAGACACAAGTGAGGAGTTTCCTGGGGCTAACGGGGTACTATCGGAAGTTTGTACCAAATTACAGTGCAATCTCGGCGCCGTTGTCAGACCTCACAAAGAAGTCCCAGGGCACAAAGTTCGCGTGGGGACACGCGCAGGAGAACGCGTTCAATGCCCTAAAAATTTGTTTGAGTTCCGAGCCGATACTACGGATGCCAGACTGGAACAAGGAACTGATTCTCCAGACAGACGCATCTAACCTTGGAGTGAGTGGCTGCCTACTTCAAGAAGACGAGGGTACGAAGTATCCAGTTGTATATGTTAGCAGAAAGTTGAAACCCGCGGAGAAGAACTACTCAACAATTGAAAAGGAATGCCTGGCCATAGTTTTCGCCGTTAGTAAGTTGCAGGCGTATCTGTATGGGAGAAACTTCGTGTTAGAGACGGACCACCGACCTCTAACTTGGATGCGAACTAAAGACCAGAAGAACGCGAGGGTAACTAGATGGAACCTGGCGCTGCAACCATATAACTTTCGAGTCAGCAACATCAGGGGGCGAGACGCTCTATGGGCCGACACTCTATCTAGATTACCAGTAGATTAATAATTTTATTAGCCGATTTTGCCAGGGAAAATCGACTTAAGTGGGGGCGATTGTAACAGGGCGACAGACAGGCAAGGTATAGCTAGCGTGGGAAGATAGCTAACGGCGGGGAGACAGAGTTATTGTAGGCCAGAGGGGGAAAGTAGCCGATGCAACTGAAGCGCTTTGACACCCGAAAAGGGTAGTGTTTACTTGACCGCCGTACTTGTCGATCAGATCACCTGGGAATTGCTTGGGGGGTAGAGCTGTTTCAATAGTATTTGACGTGGAGTCGACGGGGGTGGCTGTTAGGATAACTAATGTACACTCGGTGAGCGTCTTGGGACGCTACCTGACTGGGTATAAATCCCCGAACGCTCCTTCCAACTTCAGACCGCTGAGAGCACTCACCAGCTTCGTGCCGAAGAGGAGACCACAACTGCAACTGTAACTTTGTACTAGTCTTGTGAGTGGGGAAGGTCAGGGAACCCGCAAACATCCTTTGTCAGAGCGTGGTATCTTTGGTATCTTGTCGGCATTTGGGCTGTTGCTGAGTGGTAAGTTAATTGTACGATGTATGTGTATTTTACTTAATGTTCATGATTGTAGAACCTAAATCTAGTGGGTTTACTTTGGTATAACTACTGCCTCTGAGAGAGTCACGGAAACGCCGTTATATATATGTTACGAAACCTTATAGGATGGGGTCCGTTAGAGAGAGCGTTATTCTTCGTGGGGAACGTGTAAATATCATTAAAACTGTATTGATCGTTTATTCTATTGCCTATATGGGAGCCTATGGAGTATGGGAGCTGCAGCCTGACTTATAACAGTGTCAGCGGTTAAAAGTGTTAATGATGAATATCCGTCATGGAGTAAGTATGGAAGTCATGCCTTCCAGCAGTAGATTAGGACTTTGCGATTGTTTTTCTACAGAGGAGGAAGAACAACACCTTCTTGGTCTCAACTTCTTGTACTTTGATTAACGACATCGTGGCTTCTTGGCTTCTCAACTTCTTGTACTTTGATTTACGACATCGTGGCTTCTTGGCTTCCCGACCTATTGGTACCTGCCGATACCTGTTGATCTAACTGCGCAGTCAAGCCAGGGTAGAGAGGAAGAACCAGTGCCCAGATAGCGCCATACACCCCTAAAGGAGAGGTTTCCTTATGCTGAATGTTCCCATGTGTTTTATAAAATGTGCTAGAAATTGAATATTACGAAGCCATTTAATTAGCATGTACTGATTTGCATCAACTTCATTCCATCGAAATTCACATGAAATTGTATGACCCATGTTCCTATTATTATTGAATGAATTAATAATTATTGTATATATGTAAGCAATACAGATATCGTTTGTTATAACTTATAGAAGAGAGATAGTCGATTATTTAGTGTGTTTGTGCCGTGCCCATCACGGCTGGTGTCAGAAGAAAGTTAGTGAGAGAAAGTGGAAACATCACACACACTTATGTCCATTCTGTGGCAGCGCAAACTTCAAGTGACCTATTATGGCCACAAGCGTGAAACCTGCCATGCTGTGGGTTTTTATGACATCATCACTTCCTGAAAATTTTCGGTGCGCACTGCTGCACACTGTGTACTGTCCTATCGCTGAATTTTGGGGATGACCCTACGCATCTCGGATTTTGTTCTTATTCTTTTCGGTCTGAAGTGGTCTCCTTTGTTGTTGCATCTCTCTTATAAGCTATCTATGCAGCATTAATGCCTTTCTTAGTTCACAGGCGTCTTAAGTTCTACCACAAAAAAATCTACATAAACCTGTTCAACGAACGGGTACTCAACTAGTAATCTATTATTATGAGTAGGTATCTTGTAATGTTTCCTGAGAAGACGCCTCTGCTTGTAATGTTGCAGGTCAGGCACTTTAATGTCTTTTTGTTTATGAAGTACCAAGTTTGTGATCTCAGTGGTGATTTCCTCTGGTGAATTAAAATCTTGGGGGCCACCCATACATATGAACGCTGGGAGTATGAACAGCCTACATTGGGGCGGAGCGGTTGCTGGAGAGCAGCATGAGTACACTGTTCAAATATGGTCATGAATCAAACTCCAGCTAAAAGTAAGAAAAGAGCCCATGAGAAGAGGCGTGGGTAAAAAAAAATAAAAATTACCAAATCGAGCAGTCTTACCTTTTGAATGGCCCCTGACTTCTTTGCACCGAAGATCGAGAGCCAAATCGGTACATTTCAATTAATTTTTGTGAAAATAACAAGCGCATAATTTTGGGTTCATGATAAAATCATTGATATTGCCTGTGTCGGCGCCAACTAATGGGATTTTGTCGAGATAATTATTAATGCCATTCATATGACCGGAATAGACATTATATTTTTTTTAAACGGCGTCGGCAATAAAAAGGCTCTTCCCTTTTCCCTGTCGGAAAATCTACACATAATTGTATCAAATTCTCTCAAATTAAAAAGAAAACGAGTCTTAATTTTTGCTTCAGCACCTTTCTTGTTGATGTTTCCTCGTCACCCTCGTTAGTAAGATTTGGTCACTTTTCTTTGTCTCTTTTGTTTAGGTCTGGGAAATGATATCACAGCTTTTAATTTTTTTTTCTCTCTCTCTCTCTCTCTCTCTGTCTCTCTCTCTCTCTCTCTCTCTCCCTCTCTCTCTCTCTCTCTCTCTCTCTCTCTCTTTCTCTCTCGCCCACTCTCTTCCTTTCTTACACACACATTGTATCTCTCTCTCTGCCCCTCTCTCTCTCTCTCTCTCTTTCTCTCTCTCTGTTCCTCCTCCCGCTTCTTCACTTTCTCTCTCTCTGCCCTGCCCTCTCTGGTGTGTCAGTGTTTTGCTTTGTGTCTTTCCCACCTTCTCTCTCTGTCTCCGACTGTCGGTCTGTCTGTGTGCCTCTCCCCCTCCCCCATTCTCTCTCTGTCTCTTTCTCCCTCTCTTTCTTTCACTCTCTCTTTCTCTTTTTCGCTCCCTCTATCTCCCCCTTCCCTTTTCGCCCCCCCCCCTCCATCTCCGCCTTCTTTCTCTCTCTAGCTCTTCCTTTTATCTCATATTAATACCCACTTTCCGCCATTCAAAGCTCTGAGAAAAGTCAGATCTCATGGGTAGAGCATAGCGTCATGGTGCTTCCAATATTGCCTAAGTCAGACTTAGGCAAAAATGGAATAGGGCCATTTTTAGACAAAGCTCATCTTCCCGCTCCTTCTGATCAAAAAAATTTTGTAAGGTGCCGCGCCATTTTTGAAAAAACCGCCATTTCTAATATTGCCCAACATAAACATTGGAGTTAGGCAGTCTTAACCCCAGAGCCAATACTGCCTAACTATGAGTTAGGCAGTATTGGCTCCAGTGTATTACATGCTGGCAATGGAAATGGCCAGAGAGACTCCGTCTGCCTACAAAGTGACTGAGGTCCTGTTTTCTGAGGCTAAGAAGTTGTCGGGTGACTATGTGAAATCTGTTCGTCCAGGAAAGAAGGCAGGTGACCCCACGGTGTCAGATGTTTGTGCCTACAGATATTCATTTGATGATGCAGGAGCACATATCTTCTACAAACTGGAATGGTTGGACGACTGGCAGGAACTACCAAACAGACTTACTGCAGACAGGAAGCGTTGGATACCTCTTTTTGCAGAAAGACGGGCCATCACAAAGAGAAAGTTCCAAGATTTACAAGCTATGAAATCAGTCATGCCAGAAAATGTCCACCATTTCTTTGACAATTTACCCAATGAATAAACAGACTGGAAGCTATCAACAAAGTGCCTGTGTACTTTCTGGGTTTTATTTTAAGTGATAGTTAAAGTTACGGTACTTACTCGTAATGTTGTTCAAGAAGTTTAAGTTACTTCGTGTTATTCATCACTTTCTGTGTTTAATTAGACGCCAAGTTAAGCGTTAAGTTAAAGTGATTTCATTTTATTCACATATAAAGCTACTTCATGTTATTCACGACGTTAAAGTTACTTCATCTTAATTTACGAAGTTGTAGTTACTTCATGTTATTCAAGAAATGTTATAGGCTACATATTTTATGCCTACAAATTTATGTGCCGTTGTTGTTTTTCATACTTTTTTAAAAGGTAGCGTAGTTCAGCCAAAGTTATTTCTTTTTCTAATTCTTCCTTTTGATCGGCTGTTAATTTTGGCATGTTGTCATAACTGATATTTTCGTCACTAATTTCATTCGTATTTTGCACTGGGTCTTTATTTGTGTACAGCTGTCCATAATAGTTTTTAACTAGGAAAAGGATTGGCTGCCTATGTAAATTCAATTTTTGTAATTTGTTTATTTCTGATTGAATGAAACTGGTTGTTCTTGAACATTCTCTCATTTTACGTAAAATGGTGTTTAATAATGGACATAGATGGAAAAGAATAAGAGCAAAATGGAAGACTCCTTATGTGCATTGTTTTATTAAAAGAATTAAAATGTTTTCAAAATATGTTGGCTTTGTCTGGGTGATGCCTGTATGTAAGTGTATGTGGTCAAAATAAACATAATTAATGAAAATTGTGTCCTCTGAAATACTCTGCAAAGTCAACAAAAATGTTGCCTAACTGAGATTTTGTGTGTGTCAAGATTGCCTAACTCATTTTCTTAATAACCAATTTTGCCCAACTCAGGTTTTTCATGTGCCAAATTTGCCTAAATCATATATATCCCATAATTTTGAGGAGAAATAAAAAAAATAGTATGCACATAGTAGTATTATGGTTGTTAATAGGAACAAGCCTATATTTTGGTTTAAATGTTTAGTTTTGTGGCTGTCAATCACTTAAATTTGATTTTCTCAAAAAGTCAAAAAATGAGTTAGGCAATATTGGCAGCACCATGACGATAGAGACTCTCAGACTCCGGGTAATCTGCCGTAAAGGGAACAACTCAAGGATAATATCAAGGCTGGGATAGTTAACTGGTGGCACGACCACTCACTGGAAAGCTGAACTGAATGTCTGGTCATGTCTCATACGTCTTGGCCAGATCCCAGATCATCGTCGCCACCTGCCTTTTGTTATACTCCTACTTACATTAATTGTTATTATTATTATTATTATTTTATATAGCGCATAATTATCCATTTTTAAAATGCTCTATGCGCTTCACAGAAGAAACCTGTCAACCACAGAGCAGAATGGAGCGCCGGCGAAGGGCTCAACACACTACACTGCTTCTTTCTCTCTCCCTGCCTCGCTCTCTTTCTCTCTCTATCTCAGAGCAAATTGTAACGCAGCCTGTTAGGCGTAGTTCACAACTCACAACAGTTCTCAACTCACAACTGACAATACAAATATTTGAATATTTATTAATAATAATATATATTTAATAATGAATAATAAATTTTGTTGTTGCTGGTGGGGGTATGATAATATGGATAAATTTTAATCTATTAATTTCAATTTTGCCCGGGTAGCGCCCTGTTCGGCCAGCTCTTTACGATTTCCAACTGCCAAGGTATCTTTAACCTGCGCAACCTGCACACGGGTCCTCCGAATTTTTTCGTCCTTATCCGAGAAGACTACGTACACGATCCTACCCCGCAATAGGATCAGGGACTTGAAAATACGAGAAAAATCCCAATTTCCAACATGCCTGCACTGCCCGGGTTCAGAACCCGGGACCCTTGGCATGAGAGGCGAGCACCTTGCCTCTAGATCACATTGTCCCCAATGCATGGAGAGCGACTTGCCGTCTTGATTTAAGGACAAATATTTGTTTTTTGTTTTTTAATTTATTTGTTTATTCATTAATTTATTGGATGAGGTGCCTGGCATGGCCCTGGATAAACCCATGCCTCTACCCTTCTGTCTCTCCCCCTCCCCTCCTCTACGCCCAACACCGCCTCTCTCCTTCTCTCTCTCTCTCTCTCTCTCTCTCTCTCTCTCTCTCTCTCTCTGTCTCTCTCTCTTTCTCTCCCACTTTCTCTCTCTCTCTCTGTCTGACTGTCTCTCTCTCTGTCTGACTGTCTCTCTCTCTCTCTGTCAGACTGTCTCTCTCTCTGTCTGACTGTCTCTCTCTCTGTCTGTCTCTCTCCCTCTCTATCTCTCTCTCTCTCTCTCTCTCTCTCTCTCTCTCTCTCTCTCTCTCTCTCTCTCTCTCTCTCTCTCTCTCTCTCTCTCTCTCTCTCTCTCTCACTCTCTCTCTCTCTCTGTCTCCCATGACACTGTGGAATACTAACTGACAATTTGTCAATAATTTTGTGAAAGCCAACCCAAAGAGATTTTTTATATCATTATCATATTTGCTGGTCTGTCGACCCCTCAACCCCCCTTTTCTTTCTTTCTTTCTTTCTTTCTTTCTTTCTTTCTCTCTTTCTCTCTTTGTTTCTTTCTTTCTCTCTTTCTCTCTTTCTTTCTTTCTTTCTCTCTTTCTCTCTTTCTTTCTTTCTTTCTTTCTTTCTTTCTCTCTTTCTCTCTTTCTTTCTTTCTTTCTTTCTTTCTTTCTTTCTTTCTCTCTTTCTCTCTTTCTTTCTCTGTTTCTTTCTCTCTTTCTTTCGTTCTTTTCTTTCTCTCTTTCTTTCGTTCTTTTCTTTCTGTCTTTCTTTCTTTCTTTTCTTTCTCTCTTTCTATCTTTCTTTCTTTTCTTTCTCTCTTCTTTCTTTCTTTTCTTTTTCTGTCTTTCTGTCTTTCTTTCTATCTTTCTTTTCTTTCTCTCTTTCTTTCTCTCTTTTTTTCTTTCTTTTCGTTCTCTCTTTCTTTCGTTCTTGTCTTTCTCTCTTTCTTTCTTTCTTTTCTTTCTTTCCTTTCTTTCTCTCTTTCTTTCTTTCTTTCTTTTCTTTCTCTCTTTCTTTCTTTCTTTTCGTTCTCTTTCTTTCCCTCTTTCTTTCTTTCTTTCTTTTCTTTC
This sequence comes from Onchidella celtica, assembly GCA_963931925.1. Classification (NCBI taxonomy): domain Eukaryota; kingdom Metazoa; phylum Mollusca; class Gastropoda; order Systellommatophora; family Onchidiidae; genus Onchidella; species Onchidella celtica. The sequence goes on along the minus strand of OZ007567.1, from coordinate 57,487,755 downwards.
TCTTTCTTTCTCTCTTTCTTTCTCTTTTTTTTCTTTCTTTTCCTTCTCTCTTTCTTTCTTTCTTGTCTTTCTCTCTTTCTTTTTTTCTTTTCTTTCGTTTCTTTCTTTTTATTAACTTGTTTATTTATTTTACTTTGTTTCAATTTCTATTCCTTTAGCTACATAATATTTATTTTAAATGACGTGTTTGTTGTTGTTTTCAGTTTTTGGGGGTTTTATATTCCGTCCGCTTGCGGTGACGTCAAAGACGGATTCCGACATATAAAAATTGAGACTCTACGTCAGGGGTGCTCAACCAGTCGATCGCGATCTACTGGTCAATCTTCAAATGCTTGGCAGTCGATCGCGGGATGAATGTAGGACACACCCGCGAAGTATAAATATATATATTTTTTATTTGTCTTTGTATTTTGGCGGGTCGTTTTTCTTGGATGTGGCGAGTTTGTGTTAGTTTTTTCTTCTTTTGTCCTTGTGAACGTGGCGGATTGAAAATAAAACATGTACCAAAAGTTTACCTGGCAACACTGAAACCGCCATCACGGGTGCGAGATAATCGACATTTACCGATATCGACTAATTTTGAGTAGATCAGAGGCCAATCTTGTTTCAGGGCTTCGCCAGACTCGTAGATCTCCAATGGCTGGGAAAATATTAATGTAAAAGTATATCCTATGTCAATAAAGGTTGAGCACCCCTGCCCTACGTCCTGCTTTCAAGATGTATAATATATTTAATTCAAATCCTCTTTAATACAAGAACAAAAAAAACCTCAGGTTCAAGACAGTCATGTATGTAAAGAAATCGGAGGGGGATAAAAGTTTAAATCTTGTTCTCCCCCCCCCCCCCCCCAAACAAGGTTTCCATTTCGCTGGCTTTTACTCCAACTCCAACTCCAGAAAAAAAAAAGCTAAAAATATTTAAGCCCAACAGCTTTCTCGTTAACAGCCCCGGCTGCGCGATGTCTGTCTGACAGCTCATGCTCTAAGAGGTAAGAAATGGGATAGGAAGAAAACAAACATTCAACGAAAGACAAACAAACAAAAATGTCCCATTGCATTTCACCGGGATCAAGCCCAGCAGTGGGAAGGAATATCCCTCGAGGCAATTCAATGGAAATGGGAATATAAGAAGCAGATTTTTTTATTTCTCTCTACACTACTTGTTTGTTCACAGCTTACAATTATTATTTATCATCATATTATAAAGCAAGCAAGGCCTCCAATGTGATCACAACAAAATCCACAAAAGCCACCCATGTTAAACTGTCCAGAAGACAAGAGAAAACGGCCGTAACTCTTTGTGTGCCAACTACCGATATATCGGTTATTCCGCCAGGCTATTTTATTTCTGGAAGAACGAAAACTGACTTCCTATCAATAGATGTTGCTGTGGTTAATCTTCATTCAACTCCCCTTATTTTCTTCCTATATCAACAAACATGGAAAAATTCATGGTACACAAAGAGTCAAAGTCCAGCACTGAACAGTTTTTAATTGTTGGTATATCTTACATTTGTATAAATTTCTGAAATACTGCGAAAATGCTTTTTATTATTATTTTTTTTTAGAATGTGGGCGTTTTATTATTTCGTTTAAAGTGTTCGAATATTTCCAAATCCTTGAAATCCAGTTAATTTTCAATAAACTCTTGTACTGTTTTTATTTTGTTTTTGCAATAAAGTTAATTAAGTTGTCGTGCTTCCGTTCAAGAAGGCAAAAAATGCACAGTGAAACTCGTTTTTGGCTTGATATTCTAATGCGCTTATCAGGTTATGGGCGTTGTCTTAGCATTCCTGGTGGTTTTGGTTTAATTTTCTCAATGCAAACAAGCTGGCCTTTCGTTTACATAATTAGATTCTTCCTGAAATTAAACCATTCTCTGGGCGGAAATAATTGGAGCAAAATAATACAGTATGTGAAGCTTGAAGGAAAAATCGAAGATAGATAAGAACAATTTGAATTGATTAGGTACAGATATTAGGGGAAAGGGGCTTTTGAAGTTATTTCAACACGTGTTCAGTTAGTTACAGAGAAAATGTGAAACAACATGTCGGTGTTCAAAATAAACATTTACAGTAAATAAAATACTAGCCAACATCCCACACAGAGATATCTTACAGTCGTTAAACAAAAGATACTAGAAACGACAAGATGGGACACTGTCTTCTTTGCACTAATAAAAAACCGTGCACACAATTTGCGCACTGATCGGGGACGGGACCCATTGCGCATAGTATGAAAAGAATGCTTGATATAATATAATGGTAAATCAATGATGCAAAATTGTGACACTGTCACTGTGACTAAAAAAAGAAAAAATAGCCAGTTTTCCCACAGCGATTGAGGTTATAATTCCACAATAAGTGACGTCAATCAAGGCCTGTAGCGATAACTGAGCAGTGAACAAAATCCAAAATTTTCCCTATTTGGCTTTGTAAAATACGGCACTTTTCATGACCTTCGCACTTTTGCCGCAAGGTGGGGGTGCAACATCTGTGCACGCTAAAAGCACCATCGGTCTTATCTTATCAATTCTAGGATCTTTGGTTGAACTAAGTAATCCCTGAGCCTAACAAACATAATCCTATTCCGCACCGTAAGAATCCCACTCTGGCACATTCTTAACCACCTCAGTAATAAGCTACCGAAATAGGAGCGAGTGAAACTGAAGGTGCAGTAGTATGCACACACTATAACATACTTATTTTACTATTATATTTTATAATATAACTAGATGACCTACCGGGCATTGCCCGGAATAATCAATCATGTGCTCCTCTCTCTCTCTTTCTCCCCCCCCCCTTCTCTCTCTCATAATTACAATAAACTACAGTCTTGCTTCAGACTCGTGCGCACCAGAACACTACGCACCAAACTG
>OZ007567.1:57413926-57484678 GCA_963931925.1 Onchidella celtica | reverse complement strand
GGGGGGGGTCATCCATAAAGAATGCCCGCTCGATTTTATCTATTTTTACCCCACCTTTAGAGTGGTGAATGTCCACTTACTAACTTGGAATGGCGGGCTTATTTGTAAATGGAAAGTTTGGTGAATGTAATGCGTTTGTATATTTTTCTGTTGGCGTATCATCTCCGTCCCATGTGCCGGCGTACGGTCATTAGAATGGCGAATGACCACTCGCTGACTAAGGAACGCAAGGTAATGTGCAAATGGAAGGTGTGATCAATGAAACGTGTTTGTCCATGTTTCTGTTGGCGTATTATCATGGTCAGCGAAGATCCCAAGAAAGATCCCGTCGGTTCCTGGGTAATTGAGCACACTGACTTCATCACCAGATTCCAGCTACACCATTACACGGAGCCCGATCCCTAGAGACCACTGAGTGACAGGATCCCTAAAAAACTTGACCAGCAAATGGCTTCACACCCATGAAACGAATAGCGTGTGATGTTGCTCCAGCTGGCGCTTTTTAGCTCGTTTTTTTTAATCTCCAAATTTCAGATTTTTACAGTCTGTTGGCGTATCATCTCCGTCCCATGTGCCGGCGTACGGTCATTAGAATGGCGAATGACCACTCGCTGACTCTTCACACACAACTCCATTTGGATTCCACCATGAGGCCTGTGCTGTTGCACTGATCTTTGCTGTAATCAGTAATCGTCTTCGATCATGTCAACATCAAAGGCCTGCGATCTTCTTTGAGTATCTTTTTTCACAGACATGTAATAAAAACAAATCGTCGAATGATTTATTTTACTACCATAGGTTTTGTAATGTTTCCTTGACACTTCAGCATGGCCACCAACTGCCTTGAGAAACATTCTGACAAACCGTGACCTCAGTTCTTCTTCGATCTGTCTCCATTTTCTATAGAAAACAAAAAAACTGGAGATCTTTTAGAGGACTGATATAAGAAATGCACACCTTGACACCTATTTAAAAATGTGTTGTGGCATTTACCACTTAGTCTCGCAGTTTCGATGTATTCGAACTCCTTAGCATCATATTATAATGGAGCTAAAGGTAAAAGTTCTGCCCTCAAATGCCCTTTTTCGGAAGGCTCCAAAATTCTGGAAGCATTCTTATCGCCTATAACTCGACTTATTGTGATGATTGTAAGGGGATAATATAAAAATGCTGCAAACTCTGGATAATTAAACAAACACTTCCGACTCCATGCTTTTCGAACAGGAACACGCTATTATGATCTATGTTAAGCAGGGTGACACAGTTTCCCTCATTCTTCATTCGCTGAAGGAAGCAGATTGTGGATTAACGAAAACATGGATCGCCTGTAAACTTTAGCGAAAAGCGGTAAACAAACTCCAGAGTTGGACCGCGTAATCCGAGTCGATATTGATTCTGCCATTGTATGGCTTAAAATTCTATTTATTCTTTTTTTTTTCTTCTTCTTCTTTTCTGTTGGTAGAGCCGGTATGTTACTAGTAATACTAAAGCCCCAATCGTTTAAAGTCAAATTTCTCAGTTGTGCAAGAGGTGGAGTTGGAACAAACAAGAGCCAAGGTCGCGAAATGCATGACTGAGATCATGGTTCAGAGTGCAGCCATCACCCGAAGACCTGCAGGAGTTTACCCAGGCTCATAAATTAGGCGAGAGCCGGCTGACATGTAGAGTTTCACAATGTCAAAACCTGAAACACAAATTTCTTTGATAGTGGCTCTTTTTTTCCTTTGACGTCGACCCACAGCGCATCTTGTCTTTGCTGAAATAGGCTCAAGTCTACAGCCTGACTTAAAAATGTTTATACACATTTACATGACTCATTTCAGATCTATACAAAGCAACTTTTGAGAATTTTACCAGTGTACATAATGTATACGGAACTATTTCATAGTATTTTGTGAAATTTAAATTCATGAAGTTCTGAATACCAAACATAAATAAAATACTCAAATAGACCACGAGAACCGTAAAAACAAATACTGTCTCAAACACTCCTGAACAAACACCGGGACACAGTGGTTTAGAGGGAAGGTGCTCGCCTCTCATGCCGAAGGTAGTGGGTTCGAATCCCGGTCGGTGCAGGCATGTTGCTGAAATTTTAGGATTTTTCTGATATTTTCCTGTCCCTGATCCTAGGGCAAGTAGGATCGAGCACTTAGTCTTCTCGGAAAAGGACGAAAAACATCAGAGGGCCCGTGTGCACGTTGCGCATGTTAAAGATACCTTGGCAGTTGGAAATCGAAAAGAGCAGGCCGGACAGTCGCGGCCAGGACAAAATTCTGAAAAACAAATCGACACCACAACAAGAAAATAAAAACAAGAACCGTGAGGACAGTGAACCTCCTTATATAAAGAGCTAAACACAAACAACCCTGAAGCTCATTGGGTTTGGCCCTTCCAATCGATTCAAATCCGTCTATGAAGCAGTCTCTGTAACTCGTACACGTTTTCATGTATTATCGCTGTCTTAAATATTATGCAAAATACAGACAAGAAAAAAATGTACAGTAAAATCAAAAGTGCATAACTAACTAGAACTTGGAGGTCGCAGGCTGATAAATTTCATAACATGAGGAAGCTAACAAGAAAATATTTCATGCCGTACAACTGGGGCATGATTTAAAAAAAAAAAAAAAAATCAAACTATTATATTGTACAACATACACTCTCAAACACACACAAACACTCACATCCACACACTCAGGCAAACACAAAAGGAATTTTTGCTGCTGTTTTTTTCCCATGTCACTTTTATAAGTACTAGTCGCTCAAATCAATGCAATTAGACACCTTTTGTTGTTTCTTCCTGTGCCATTGTTGACGGGATGACGAAGGATGATAATTGGGTGGAGCAAGGGAATTAATCCAGCAATTGCAATTTTTAGAGGAATTTTTGAAATTCCGTCCCCTTACTTAAAAACACAACAACATGATTACAGGGGACGCAACCAGTAATTCATATTCCAATGAGTACAGAGTCAACTGCCTTGACAAACCGTAGTCAAGGTCCCTTTCTCTGTGTCGCTCTCTCTCCCTTTCTCTCCCCTCCCTCTCCGCGCTCTCTCTCTCTCTCTCTCTCTCTCTCTTCTCTCCTCTCTCTCTCTCTCTCTTTCTCTCTTCCTCTGCCTCTCTTTCTCTTTTCCCCCTCTCTCTCTTTCTCTCTCTCTAATCTATCTATCTGTCTGTCTGTCTGTCTGTCGGTCGGTCCGTCGTTCTGCCTGTCTATCTATCTAGTTATCCATCTATTTGTCTGCCTGTCTATCGGTCTGTCTGTTTGTCTGTCTATCTATCTATGTATTTGTCTGTCTGTCTATCTGTCTGTCCGTCTGTCTGATCTGTCTGTCTGTCCGTCTGTCTATCTACCTAGCTGTCTGTCTATCTGTGTCTCTACTCATCAAAATTTATTTCTCCTTCTATCTGGCGTAACTTTCTGAAGTTAGACTGTCCGTAGCGTGATTGGATTTCTAATTCTGTGCAAAATTTCCAAAGACCTCTATGCAAAGAGAACTCCTTTGGTCAGTTTGATAAATAAGAATGGGGCGAAAAACAGCCTGACAAAAATAGAAATTTAACTTTTCATAAAACTCAACTCTCATATCTATGAGCCCTGAGCATTTACGGCGATGGCAAGTCTTCGCGACTTTGGTTCTTGTTTCTTCCAACTCCACTTTTTGCACAACTTAGAAATTTGACGTTAAACGTTTGAGACTTTATTATTATGACAAGTAGGGAATAAATCGGAATTGTAGAGCCAAACAAAAACTAAGGTCCCGATAGTCTTAAGAGAAAGGCAGCTTTGGATGCATACTCCAAGGGACAAACGGATGGATGGACGGATTGGATGGGAGGGTGGATGGATTGAATGGAAGGATAGAAGGATGCATGGACGGATGAATGAATGGACAGACAGAGAGGCGGACGGACCGAAGGGTGAACAGGAGGATGGATAATGGATGGACGTATGGAGCAAAGAAGAGACATTAAAAGGAGAGGTAGAACTACTACCAGGCCTCCCAAAAAGGCTAAGCTGATTAAAACAGCCGTCCATAGCTAAATTCACATCCTGAAAATAGCTCAACAGCGTGTCATTGTTCTCTTTGTGTATCTTATATTGGAAGGTTGCGTGATTGCATGGCAAAATGCCTGAATACTTTGAGAAAGCAGCTTCGCTCGCCATTTCGGTAGCAAAATTAATGTCCTTCTTCATAATTATGTAAAAAAAAAAAAAACAACTAATAGTTTATCTAACTTGTCTAAGGACATTAATTTCTAGCTATCGGTTCATCACATGCAATAAAAATAGTTTAATGGTGCTTATAATTTAAATTGAATTGGGAGGTCCCTTGCAGAGTCTTCGCAATGTTAATTCTTGTTTGTTCCAACTCCACTTTTTGCACAACGGAGAAATTTCACGTTAAACGTCTTCGGCTTTAGTATTATGACAAAGAGTTAAAATAAATTGGAACTTTAGAGCAAACAAAAACTATGGTCGCGATAGTCTTAAGAGAAAGGCAGCTTTGGGTGCATACTTCGAGGGTTAAATGGAGAAAATAATTTTGTGGGCTCCAGGCGCGTTTTTCAATGTTATAGTGGGTTTCAAAAATGTATGGATCCACAATAAAAGCTTATAATTGTCTTGCAGTGCCAGAATATTTTCTTTCTCTCTCTCTGTCTGTCTGTCTGTCTGCCTCTCTCTCTCTCTCTCTCTCTCTCTCTCTCTCTCTCTCTCTCTCTCTCTCTCTGTCTCTCTCTCCCTCTGTCTCTCTCTCTGTCTCTCTGGCTCTCTCTCTCTCTCTCTCTCTCTCTCTGTTTCTCACTCTTCGTCGCTCTGTACGAACTCCACCTTTTTCCCCTCTCTCTTCCTCGCTCTCTCTTTCTCGATTTCTCTTTCTCTCTCTCTCTCTCTCTCTGTATCCATCTAAACCCATGTTTTTTCTCTTTCTCTCTCTCTCCTTACCCATCTTCCTCTTTCTTTCTCTTCCTCTCTTTCTCTCTCATTCGCTGTATCCATCTCCCTCTTGCCTTCTCCCCCGTTCTCTGTATCCACCCCCTTTTCTCTCTCCCTCTCTCTTTCTCTCTTGCTTTTTTGTCTGTCTCTCTATCCTATCCTGTCATGCCTAAACCACTAAGCGGGACTGGAAATTTGCTGTAAGGACCGAAAACTGAAGTCTTGATTGCCAATAAATGCCACAGCACTGTTCACAGTGACCTCCTCTAACCTCAGTAGAGCCCATTTTTCTCTCCCCTTCCTTCTGTCTCATTCACTCACTATCTATCTATCTGGCCTCAGAACTGCGGGCTTTCTTTTCTCTTTCTGTCTGCCTCACTCACTCATTCACTGACTCACTCATTATCTATCTATCTATCTGTCTGTCTTCTGTCTGTCTGCCTGTCTGTCTGTCTGTCTGTCTATGTGTTTGTCTGTCCTGTCTGTCTGTCTATGTGTTTGTCTGTCCTGTCTGTCTGTCTATCTGTTTGTGTGTCTGTCTGTCTATCTGTCTGCTCATCTACCTATGTATTTTTCTTTATTTCTTTCTTCTTCTGTCTGTTTCTCTCTGTCTGGCTATGTCTCTGTCTGTCTGTCTGTCTGTCCGTCTCTCTCTCTCTCTCTCTCTCTCTCTCTCTGCCTCACCTTTTGTCTCTGTTTGTCCCACTCTCTGTCACTTTTTCTCTCTCTCTCTCTCTCTTTCTCTCTTTCTCTCAATTCATCATTCTTTGTCTCTCTGTCTGTTATTACCTCTCTATGTCTCCCTCATTTTCACTCTTTTTGTTTCTCCCTCACTCTCCCTAGGCTCTCTCTCTCTCTCATTTCAAAGAAATAAAAAGCCATTTCACTGAGAAGGCTAGCCCGAGCCAGGGGGGAGAGTCCAGGTCTGTCAATATGACGCCGACAAGGCGGGTGCGAAATAACGATGTGTCAAGAGAAAGATGGAGAGGAGAGAGACGTGAACGGAGATTTAAAATTTTAAGTTTATTTAACCCTTTGCGGGATGTTTTTTTTTTTCATTATTATTATCATCATCATTATGCTAGTCGCTCCACAAATCCCTGTTTTCCTTCTCTACTTCATTCATTCTTTCTCTCAGATGTCAGTAATAATTATAAATGTGTTCTGTGCATTCCCTCTCTCAACGTGATGTCACCGTCTTTACTCTACTTGCTTTCTCCCTCCACCCATTTCGTCCGGCTTTCGGTTCCCTCTCTACTTCATTCATTTCATTTCTCAAATGTTGGTATATGTATTTGAAATCTGTCGATTCCTCCCTCCCCCCCCCCCCCCCGCCCCACCCCCTCAACCTCTCAACGTGAAGTAGTTTTTAACGGCACAATCGTTCACTCTTCTTTGCTTGCTTTCTCACTCCACTCATTTCGTGCAGTTCTTTGTTCCTTCTCTACTTCACTCATTCTATCTCTCAAATGTTGGTATTTTATATTTTGTAATCTTTTGGCTCCTCCTCCCCCCCCCCCCTCCCCCTCCAAAGTGATATAGTTTTCAACGGCTTTGTCTTCCACTCTTCTTGCTTTCTCACTCCACTCAGTTCGTCCGTCTCTCGGTTCCTTCTCTACTTCACTCATTCTATCTCTGAAAATGTTGGTAATTATATCTGTAAACTGTTGAATCTCTCCCTCCTCCCCCCCCCCCCCATTCATTGTGAGGTAGTTTTCAACGGTACCATCTTTCACACGTCTTTATCATTTTCTCCCCCACACTCATTTCGTCCGTTTCTCTCTTAAAGACCTTCCTGTTTAGAGGATCACTCCTCCAGGCATTTGTGCCTGTCTCTCTTTCCTTCCTTCCTTTTTCATTTCTTCCCCAATGCAATGCCCTTTCCCGGCTATCTTTTCTCAACCTCTTTGATTGTCAACAATGGCTTTGCTACGTCCAGCTCCAATTATTCTAACGAGTCTTTTGTCGGTATCACAAAACCACGAGGTCTACTCTTGCAATACACAACCTAACCAGTTTAACTCTTGTAATTCGGTTCAGCGTTGAACTGGCCTTGTCAACAAGTAAATGAATTTGACCGCATTTCCACGAGAAAGTATGTCTCTTAACCCTCTAAGCCTAGCCCCCTTTTCTGCTTGTGGGAAAATTCTAATTTTATGAGAATTTGTTCTAAGAGGTGTAATTAAGGGCTTTTCGTGATCATCTGGTTGATTTAGTGTATATTGTAGAATTTACTAAAGAATGACTTTTCTCGCCTTGAGTTCCTGTGGGAACTACAGCCGAGTGATCAATTTCTGTGTATCTCTGGGTGATACATGGGGCCTTGAGGGTTAAGGTTTGTTTTGGTGTTTTTTTGGAGGTTCTGTTTTGATCTCCAGCTCAGCAACAGGGCCTGATTGATGATACCGAGTTCATTTAAAAAAGATAATAATTGTCCAGGGCTATTTAAGTCCCTGGCTAACGTGCTGTCGAGCCCTGAGAAAATTAATATCTAAAGTTCCAAAAGAGCAAAAATCTCGTCCATCACCGTTTGAAAAGCGAGTACCATTATGACGTGGAGAGCTTTAAGTATTTGTTGTTTCCTCATTACAGCCCGAAAATACAAACAAGATCAAGAGAAATCCTACAGAACCAGCTGAGAGGTGAGACAGAAGGGGAACGGATATGGAGGGAAGAAGGGAAACGTTTGGAAAGGAAACAATCATTTTTAAAAGAGAAAGATAAAGAGAGAGAGAGACTCGCAGCTACATAGACGAAACAGAGTGGAAATGGGGGGGGGGGTGGGGGGGGGGGGTAGAAGAGAGGGAACAAAATAGAAGATGGAGAGAATGGACAAGAAAAATAGAGTTTTGTCTGTCTTTGGTCATGTTTTCTTCGGAACAAGCCCAGAGAAATCAAAGTCCACTCAAAAGCACAACATGAGTTACCAGGCTCGAGTTTCACACAACTAGGAGTACACCGACCCACGTTTGTTATTGGCACAATAGTAATAGAATGCCCCAGGATATAATATGGCCCCGTTTTCTTGTTTCTTTCTTTTTTCCTATTTTTAATGCCTTGTTTTTAAGACTGCTCTTCTTATTGCGTCTCTTTTAAATGTCTATTTCAAACCTACGTTTTTCGGGGGTCCGTTTAATACATTAGAAACTTGATAATGCTTGCGGAATAAGATTGTTCATGAGAACGGTAGGGAAACTGCGACATTAAGTTAGTCAGACCGGTTTGATGTTATCTACCTGTGCTTTGACAAAGCAGCGGATTAACGATATGTTTTTTTTTACTTTTACATTGTTACGTGTTTTGACCAAGCAGCCTAATAAAATACATTGTATATTAATGTTTTATGTTATCAGTCTACACAGTGGCAATGTAATAGAATAGATGCATTGTATTTTATACCTTGGTAATGTGCTAGAACAGATGCATTGTATTTTATGTTTTATGTTATCTGCCTATATTATAGCAATGTAATGGATGCATTGTATTTTATATTTTATCTTATTTGTCTGTACTTTTACCAGGCAACCAACTCGTCGTATTTCAGCCTTTTGCCTTCACCTTGCTACATGCTCTACTGGTTTTTTCGATTCATTCAGTACAATTATGTAACAATAGGCCTGTACAACAAAATAATTGCTACTATGCTCCCTCTTCGTTCCACCTTTGGTGTATCATTAATTTTGTGCTGGATTCGTCATGAAACAAATGCCTTCCATTTTATCTTTCTTTTGTTTTGCTATCCATTTGAAAGTGGTATCCATTATCAAGTTAAGCCGGCGATATGACAACTGCATTAAAAAAAAAAGAATTAAAATTACTCTTTTGTATTTTTACTAAGAAAATAGTCTTTAGTTTGGCTGGAGTTTGGCACCAAGTCAAGTCTGTGTCTTGGGACTGTTCTGACTCAGTGAGCGAGGTCTCTCTTTCCTGCCAGGTGGCAATGCAGTTTCGACACGGCACGCGAACTAGTGAGGCAGCCAAGGTCGCCTCAGTCTCGTCAGTGCATGGGGCCACGTTGAACTCTCCACTTCATATCTCAAACTAAATCCGAGGCAAAAGAGATTTGGCGTGCACCACCAACGTTAAACTGGCAGTACAACAATTGCAATACACCGAAAACACTCTGTTACTTAGTGACCGTTCGTTCCCTAAGACTGTAGTAGCTTATACATTCGAAAAATCGATTTATATATATAATGGAATGATCTTGGTACCATTGTCTTGGTTCTAGACTGCTAAGCGGAAAATAACAGAATAGCAAGATTTTAAAAATTCGTCGTAACTAGAATTTAGACCAGTTGTGCTGAAATAAAACAGTTTTCGCTTCTCCTGAAAAGTAGCCAACATAAATTACATGACCACTACAATTTTTAGGGGACGCTGACGATTTTTCGCTAAGAAAAAGTTCTTCAGCTTTAAGTATGGAATTATTGTTCACTTGCTGCCCTGTCAAGAGACCTGCGTTTGCCATTTACAAAATGCCAAGGGTTGTGTTTTTTACGTGCACTATGCAAATGGCGCAGCCAAAATTTATTATCCACAAGCGGAGAGACCAACAATTCTGTCATGCCTACCCACGGAGCAGAGATGCGATAAACTGAACACCAAAAAAAAACAACCAAGGAAAGCCCGATTCCCCATGGAGCGGTACAAATGTAAAGAATTATAATTATAATTTTGCCATGGAGAAAATGCCGTTCAAGAACTAGTAAAAGCGAGACAGACAGACAAAATAATGAGAGAAAAAAAAAAGGGGGGGGGGGAGGGGGGGGGTGATCTTACACAACCCTTCCTAACTGTTGCTTGAACGATATTCGTTAGCTCATGTGGTCATTTAATGCCGACCCTCCTGGTCGTTAAACGTATACTTAACCATCTTGAAGTGACTGTCAAAGTTATAGGTAATTAACTTTACTTATAGCTATTCTCAACATCAGACATCCCCCCCCCCCCCAACAGTCCTCCCAAATGCAGAGACGATACCGGTATTCATTCAAGCAGAAGAATACACTGTAACTCGGAGGCAGACATCTTGTATTCGTTGTCCTAGATGTTCGTATTGTCCAATGGCAGGCGGGTGAAAAAGACAGAACAGGGAGGGGAGGGGTGACGCAAGTGGGTTGGGTCCCAGCGAACGAATACTCAAGACAGCAAGAAACACCGTGAAACAGTTCGGCCACAGATCGTGAAACAGATCGTCTCCTTTTTGAGAGACGAAGTGGCCGAGCGGTTAAGCGATCTGTTTTCTTCTTGGCAAGGCGACGGGTGCCGTAGCAGAGGTCGCGGGTTCTAGTCCCACCTTGATCATTTTTCTTTCTTCCTTCTTTCACTCCCGCTTTGCTTTCATGAGCACTAACTAGGCACTACAACCTTCGTCCGCCTGATACTTATTTTCTCTTGAACTGTTATCCTAGTGCTCTGCCTCCCCCCGAACTTCTGCTCACCTATATTGACTACTGTATAAACTACGTATCGAATAACGACATCAGGCATAAAAATAAAAGAAAAAAGAATTATTATTATTTTCCAGTCTACACCAAAAACAAAATCTACGACTAGTAAAGTCCAGGAAAGTCTATAGATCTTCCTCCTTTCCCTGTCTTGAAAATAAATTTGTGCTACTGTTCGGATAGTTATAGGCTTGAGGGCTTTGACTGAATGTGCTGAACGTGTTGGTATGCGGGCCAATGCTCTTCTAGGTCTTAATAAGACATTTTTTGCCTCTAGAAAATATTATTTCGTATTTTGCTTCTTTAGCTTATGTATAAAAATTGCTTGGGGGTGGGGGGGGGGGGGTGAGCATCATGTCAATTGTGTACTAAGCTTGGAAAATCACAGCCAGTTGATCCCAGCAAAATGCCCAGCCAGGAAATAATGGTAGAAGCTGACTGTGTCTGACCTGGCATAGTATGATAGCGTCTTCCCGGATTATCTAAATGGGAAATGTACTTCTTGTCTGTCAGTGGCTGACTGTGCCGTTCCGGGCTTACTATGATATACACACTATGGCTTTCAGGGCAGAAATTCAGTACAATACGTCATCATTCCCGTTCAAAAAATGAACAGTCCTACTCACAGACCTAGAAAACTACGCTTGGACGGGAAAGTGTTTTGTTTTTCTTTTTTAAAAAGGACCATACTTGAAGTTACCTGCATTAAATTAGTGATATTGAATACGGAAGTGATATTAACTACATAGTAACGGTGCGTTTACTGTAAAATTGAACATTTAAGAGGCAGTTTTGTAATACATAAAATAGATCAACAAAGAGTGTGGCGCATAGCAAGATTCGTGTTGCCAATAGATTTACCTATAAGAAAATCTTAAGGTCACGGAAAATCTAAGATTGCATTCAAAAAATCACTGCGATATTCGGTTTCCAAGAAAATTGCAGGAGACATGCGGGCATGAGTGATGGGGAACATAAAGTGAAGCAACTAAACTGACCAGCACAGTTTTGAAGTCATTATAATCGCACATCACGTCACGCTACAGACTCTGCCTGTTATGCCGTATTAATAAAAAACATGTAAAACATTAGCGTAATATAAATATGACACATAGATAACGAGAAAAGTCGTGGGTTGTGTTCCTTGTTTTTTTCTTAAAGCCCCGGTCGCTATTTCGATTATCGGCCTTATCATGCCAGTGGAATAGAGAATGACCTTTGCCGTCTTGCTCGCTTCGGGGAGGAGTTGTTGCTCCTGAAAGTAAGGGAAATCTGATTTTGATAGACACACTGAAACAACAGTCAAAGGGAAGAAGACGTGTACTCTATCTCTCTTATCTAACTGTAAATATTTACAAGAACGTTCATTATTTCCACCCCGGATTACTGTAACTCACTACTGGCAGGCATTCCAAAACTAAATAAGCTTCAGCAAAGTTCAGAACAACACTCGTCGTTTAATATTTAAAAAACGCAAAAAAAAAGGAGCATGTAAGGCTTATTATGTTGAACAGCATTGGCTGCTAGTGCAGGCTCCCATCGGGTATAAGTTAACGAAATATCATAAAAACCACAGAAAAACTGTGGGGTCGCAGCAGGGCTATAAGCAAAGTCAAAATTGGGTAAAAAGAAAAGGTTGTATGTTGCGAAACCCCGCGTGAGAAATAAAACCCAAACAATACAAAGCAAACTAAATGTACTGTTTGGGTTTTATTTCTCACGCAGGGTTTCGCAACATAAAACCTTTTCTTTTTGCCCAATTTTGACTTCGGGTATAAGTTGGCAATCCTTTGTTATAGGAGTTTCAAAGAAACAATTCCATCAAGGTTGTTGTTTGGGTTGTTAGGGATGAGTGGCATTTTACATTATAGATCTAAGCCATTGCTGTACAGTGAACACAACTCAGTATTTGCTCTCTCTGGCTTTGTAATTAGTTTAAGCGCCTCTAACAACATTCTTAACAGGAATTATTAGTGCCTTCTACGAAATCCAGAAATCTGCGGTCCACACATTCCAACCTAATTTGGCTTCCTCCATGTTCGCTCAAGAGATATGACGACCGTTTCCTTTTCTTCTTCTGGCCAAAATGTACCGGAATGCTGTCTCCGAATATTGAGAAATTCAAAAGAGAGCAAGAAATCACTCCCTCGGATTACTCTGAAATATCTTCGGACTGATTGAAAATTCTTCCCTTTAAGCCATGTATGTTTGTGCGGCATAGAATTATTCTAAGTATATGAGAGAGAGAGAGAGAGAGAGAGAGAGAGAGAGAGAGAGAGAGAGAGAGAGAGAGAGAGAGAGAGAGAGAGAGAGAGAGAGAGAGAGAGAGAGAGAGAGAGAGAGAGAGAGAGAGAGAGAGAGAGAGAGAGAGAGAGAGAGAGAGAGAGAGAGAGAGAGAGAGAGAGAGAGAGAGAGAGAGAGAGAGAGAGAGAGAGAGAGAGAAGAGAGAGAGAGAGAGAGAGAGAGAGAGAGAGAGAGAGAGAGAGAGAGAGAGAGAGAGAGAGAGAGAGAGAGAGAGAGAGAGAGAGAGAGAGAGAGAGAGAGAGAGAGAGAGAGAGAGAGAGAGAGAAAAAAATTTGCTTCCAAATTGTAGAGACAGGCGCGATATTAAGTGTGCTACATTCGTTGTTATTATTATTATGATCACTAAAGTTTAAATACTATTGGAAACATTGCATTTCGAAAAACACATTTTATTATGTATATTATTATTATTATTATCATTATAATTATTACGCATCATGAAAATAAAAGGAAATCTGACGCAGGCCCAGAAACCAGGAAAATTACGAGTTCTGCCTTGGACGCTTTTCAAAATGACATTTTTTTTCTATGTGTTGTCTCTCATCACCTACGTTGCGATCCTTATCGATAACGCACAAAAACCGGTGCCTTGTTACAAATAAGATTGAAAATATATTTAAGCAAACCTGTCCATTCCTTTGCTGTATTTTCATTTCTTGTTTCATAATAATAATAATTTTAAAAAACACTAACTTTTGTTGATCTGGGTGCAACTGCTGATTTTTGTTTGTCTTTACGTATATTCATGACGTTCATTTACCAGTACAGATCGGCCTTCACCATGGGATATCGAAAACCCGTAATGTTATCTGCAGCCATAGATTCATCCAAAAGCTGCACTGCTCGACCAACCAACAGAAGAGGTGATAACGAAACTAGCTGCTGGTAACCACAACGATCTTCCCTTCACAACTAAGGAAACACATCCGGAAGTTGTGATAGCATCACCTCTCTTCCTTTACACTCGGGCACAATCACTGTCTTGTCCGACGGGTAGGTGGCGGTCAGTGAGCTCTAGTTTGATGTGATGTTTCTCCCGTGGTATGCAAACAACTAGACCCGTCAAGAAAATACCTCGACTGAGTAGATGTTGCTGATTTTGCAGAATGGGAACATTTCAGGGTGTTGATAAAGAGAAGTAATGAGTATCTTCTAAGATGAGTGCCAAAGACGTTTCTCTCTGTCTCTGTCTCTTTCTCACTCTCTCTCTCTCTCTGTCACTTTCTCTCTCTCTCTCTCTTTCTTTCTCTATCTCCCTCTCATTCTCTGTCTTTCTCTCTCTCTCTCTCTCCCTCTCTCTCTCATTCTCTCTCTCGTCCTACCCCCCCCCCCCTCTCTCTCTCTTTCACGTTATCTCAGTTTATCTAAAGCATAATCCTTTGGCGCTGCTTCAGTTTCCAAAACTGGAATGCATTTTGAGCCCATGTTTAAACATCAAGGTTTCTTTATCATGAAATGGCGCTGTTTTAGTTTTAACTTAAGGTCTAGGTAATTTCCATGACTACTTTGCAAGACTACTGTGACCACTACATTGAAAAAGAACGCTGTGTCACGCTTGCTTTTTTAGTTAAAAACTTTCTGAAAGTAATGTTCAATGATAAAGCTGGTTTTCATGTGCACGGACACTGAAACAGCAATGAAAACATGGTCAAAAATCCTTCATATAGTGAAAAATAAAGAACGTTTTGTGTGTTCCCGAAACGTGGTTTCTGTACTGTATACGGAAGGATTCTTTTGTTTAGCACCTGTTGTATTTTTGCCGCTTCCATTGTCTTTTTCCGGAATCCTAGCTTTACCTACAGAAAATCCAGTGGCAACGTTACTTTCGGTGTGCGAGACTCGCTCTGAAAGGTAAGAATCTCTACCTGGTTAAGCACGGCGTTCATCTGTAGATCTAGACATATTTCTCCGGGGTTTTGATGGCGTAGGTGATAGTGGTAATGAGACTTCATCAAGTGGAGAACACTTAAGGCCGGGCACACACAAGCCGATTTTGATCGCCCAACCAGTTCGATGGTGATGTCACGACACTGAGTTTCAATGAGAAAGAAACTAGTTAGACGGATATCTTCCTAAGCCAGGAATGGCACAGTCAGCTGGCGGCAAACAAGAAGTGTATATCATAATTTCCCATATTATTTTATTATTGAATCCGGGAAGACCTCCTCATGCTGAGCCCGGTCAGGCACAGTCAGCTTCAGCTTCTGCCATTATTTCTTGGGACTATACTTTGCAGGCCGCAACTGGCTGTGACCTTCCGGACTTGATGCCGGACTTGATGGGACCCCTCCCCCCTTAGATAGTGCGCGAAACCTCATTAAAACTATAGGTCACCATCCAACTATACCAGAGGACTGATCAAAGCCGGCCAGTGCGCGCCGAGCCTAAACTTTGTCGAGTCATTTCGTTTTACCTTTACACCTGACGTAAAACAGATGTTATCAGTTTAGCTAATCTTCTCCTGCTGCTCCTTTTCAATAAAAGTTTCTCTCGCCATTGTACAGAATTGGGGTGTCTCTCCCATTATTATCTTCGGCACATCTTGTGCTAGTTAGGCCTCTAAACATGAATACGGGGATTAATAAATACACGAACCTGGCATACCTGTTGCAGGCAACAGCCAGTGGGAGACGAGACATTAAGACAGGGGTTCTTAATAGGCATTAAAGATCTTCCGACAGGAAGGGCTGTGTGTGTGTATGTGTGCAGATTTAGGATGTTTTATAAAAGTACAGAGTCGAATTCGGTTTCCTTCAGATATTTTTAGGCATGGAACTGAATATAATTATTTTTGTATAATACTGGGTCAGTTAAAAACCTGTCCGTAGATTATGTCGTAGGAAGGAGAGACAACGGATGGACAAAGTGTTGCACTGAATGGAGGCCTAGAACAGGAAAGAGAACAAGTACAGGACACCCCGAGAGACGATGGAGAGACAGTATTGTGCGGAAAGATGGACAAGCAGAGACAGAACGGGCGAAAAACAGGCAAGAATGGACGCTTGATCATTGACGGAGGGCTAGATCAGTGGCGGGCGGACAAGGCCTAACAGGATAAGACATGACAAGGTTATGAGAATATTCCGCATTGTCCTGCAACGATTTCTAGTGATGTCCAAGTCAAGACTCTTGTACTTAACCCCATTGACCAAAGTTGGGTCCAGGATTGTTGCTAGGTCCATGCTAGGTTCTGTCAGAATTGCCAGAAGTCCATTAAACCGGTTTTTTTTCCCTTTAATTTTGAATAAATAAACAGGTGAATTGTTTACGTGAGAAGGAAGTCATGGTTGCAAAGGAAAAAGTGGGGGGGGGGGGGGGGGCAAAAATTTTATTCCTCTAGGCCCAGACGGCTCTTTTCAATACATCACGACAGTATGCCAAACTGATCTAAGTATGCAGATGCTTGCAAAGATAAGAAAGAAAGAAAAACAGAAAGACAGAAAGAAAGAAAAGAAATAAAGAAGGAGTGGAAAGAAAATAAAAAGGAAGGATTGGAAAGAAAGGCAGAAATAAAGAAAAGACATAAAGGAGTGGAAAGAAAGACATAAAGAAAGAAAAGAAATAAAGGAGTAGAAAGAAAGACAGAAAGAGAGAAAAGAAAGACAGAAAAAAAAAGGAAGAGAGAAAGCAGGAAAGAACGAGAAATTTCTACCAAAAAAAAAAAAAAAGTTTCTCTTGATACATTGTCATTAGAAAATTTTTTCTCTTGATACATTGTCATTAGAACGTGAATAATTATTCAAAATTTATAAGGGCACGATAATTATGACCTGTTTAAAATATGGAGCACTAGAGGATTAAAAGATTAAGAGCCACTACATTATGAGATAGGTTGCAAAAAATAGCATTTTGTTTGCATAAATAAAAGAATTCCCATGCTGGCTTCTCCTAATCTAGGCATTAGAGAACTTGAATCGATTTGGAGCTGTTATAATGAGGAAAATTAGAATTTCTGGAGTTAATCAGCTGCTGTCTGAAAGCGGAGTCTAATTAACCTTTTTAGTTTTAGTTTTGTCGGGGCTTTGTTTGTGCCATTGTTTTTGACCGGCCAAATAGCCACAGTAATTCTTCTTCGTTCCTGCTCGACATTTTGCATAACTGAAAAATTCGGCGTTGCAGCTTTAGTAATATGATAAGAAATTAGAATAAATCGGAATTGTGAAACAGCTTGATGAATGCCACAACGCAGTTTAAACACTTGTCAAAGTGTGCATTTGTTATGCACCTTCTACTTACTAAAAGATATCCGGTTTTCCAGAACACGGAGATAGAATAAACAAGAACTAAGATCGCGAAATATGAAAATCTCTGTGTTTAGCTGGTGGCTCACTGAATCAAATTTGTCTTACGTCTGTTTTGACTCAGTCCGCGAGGTCTGGATTTCTGCTAGCTGACTCAAGACAGTTTTAACGAGCCCGAATTACACTAACTTGTTTCGCTCTCGCCAGCGTGCAAGGTCCCACTTAATTTTCATAGTTCACAAAGTCATTTCACACTAAACTGGGACAAAAGATACCCGACTAAATGGGGCAGTTGTGACTCTCCCTAACTGGAACTGGAGAGACGAGACTTATTTCGGTCTGAACAGTGGGCGAGGCCTCGTTTAATTTCATAGTTCACATCTCTTACTAAAACCGAGCCTAAACATTCTTGATTCAGTGGGCGAGGCCTTTCTTTCCGACAAGTGACTCAAGACAGTCATGACGGGGCCAAACTAGTAAAACAAGACTTGTTTCGATCTCGCCAGTGGGCGAGGTCCCATTTAATTCCACAGTCCAAATCTCACACTGTAATCGAGACAAAACAGGTTTGATTCAGTGAGGGAGGTCCCTTTCTGCCAACTGAATCCATAAGGTTTACTGTGAAATATGAGCCCATGCAAAACTTCAAATAAATTCAATAGACAGTTTTCGAGAAAATCGATGCTGATCCCACTCATTCTAAAAAAGACGCACTGTAATGCTCACTGCCACCCGTTGCTTTTCTGTGCTCCTTCATACAGCTACCATCTCTACCGAAACCCACTTGGTAGGTTTTTTTTTTTTCTTCACCACATAGTTTCCGATAAAGCTGTGATCTTTATTGGCAAACCAGACTTCCATCGGACTACCACAGAAATAGCCAGAATACCACAGCAGGGCATACCACATAGGTTCTCAGACACCCTGGAGTGGAAATTCAATGCCAGACTTTGCCGAGATCTCCCCCCGGTCTGCCTATGTAGATGTTTGATAAAAATCTGGCTGCTGGCACAAATATACTGCGGCTGGATTTGTCCGACGTCCGACTGGGCCGTCCTTCAACTCGCTGGAACCCAGTAAAATCGCGACCTTAGTTCTTGTTTGTTCCAGCTCCAGATTTTTGCACAACTGGGAAATTCTACGTTAAATATTGCGGTTTCAATATCGTCACTATTCCTTTAAAACTGTAGCAAGTGGTTCTGACTACTTTTCAGGTGATTAAAAAACCTGTTTTTAAATTCAATAGACGGCTGGCCTAGTGATGATGACTTACTGAAGGTTTGATACTGGGGTATTTTTCAGCGTAGGAGTCTAGAACTAAGATCATTCGATGTGGCTTTGAATGCAGTTGAGCATAATATAAAAATCTATTTTACAACAGTCTTAGGCAGGGGTCACCAAACTTTTTTCACAGAGGGCTGGATAACTGATAGATTTACAAGCGAGGGCCTAAGTCCTGGCTTTTAACCCTCACTTGTATTGAGGAATCTTGGTTTGAGGAAGCTTGTCCATCCCGTAGCTCTAGATATCCCTGGTTTTATCAAACAAAATCAAGTACCATGGCCGGCTGGATGAACTGACGACGCGGGCCGGATCCGGCCCGCGGGCCATAGTTTGGTGAACCCTGGTCTTAGGGAACAGCGGCAATATTATGTTAAAGAGAATATAAATCGGAACTGCGAAAGAGCTTGATAAGTGCCACAACACATTATTAAACAAGTGTCAAAGTGTGCATTGCATTGGTTATACCGCCTCTACATACTGAAATATCTCCAGTTTTTGAGAAAATGGATAGAACAAACAAGAACTAAGGTCACGGACGCCTACGCCCATCTCCTGTGTTTTACAGACAAGGAGACATCTGTAGTATGAACAGAGATACTATTAACTCTCAAGTACCCGCCATTCCATATTAGTTTTGAAGCACGTCACTTCGCGTCCAACATTCTATTTTTTTTTTTAACTTGGAGGGGGGTGGGATGTGGGGAAGGGAAGGGGGCATTCTCACAAACAAGTCTAAGCCTAGGCGCGTACTGACCGATTTTTAATCGGTCGACTTGTTCGAAGGTGACGACAAGACATTGGCTTTCAATGAGATCCAATTAGTTGGATGGTGGCGTCACAATATTGCGTTTCAATGAGATCCAATTAGTTGCATGGTGGCGTCACAATATTACGTTCCAATGAGATCCAATTAGACTGGCTATGTGCGAGGTCTCATGGAAAACTTAGTGTCGTAATGTCATCGTCTACCTATTTGGCTGTTCAAAATCGGGAAAGTGCGTGCTTGGCCTAAGGGGTCGTAAAACAAAAAAAGACTGAAAACCCCTTGATCACTGAATACCACAGAAATACAAAACTGTACAAAACCCTAATAACCTCCTTAAATCAGATTTTAGCTTAAACAGTCAGCAGTGCTACTCTGGATTACACCAACTGAACCCACATAACGTGTTGCTTATCAGCTCCATCACGTACCACAGAGATATAAAATTCTCAAGTAAGTGCTCGGCTCAGATGGACGTCAGCTGGTCTTATAGGTGAATCTGATGGGGGAAACTGTGAAGTGGAGATATAGCTCTTTTCTCTCTCTCTCTCTCTTTCTCTCTCTCTCTCTCTCTCTCTCTCTCTCTCTCTCTTTCTCTCTCTCTCTCTCTCCCTCTCTCTCTCCGCACCCCCTCTTTTTCACTTTCTCTCTGTCTGTCTCTTTCTCTTTCCCTCGTTCACCCCATCTTTCTCACCCTCTCATTCTCTCTGTCTTTCTCTCTCTTTCACGTTCTCTCACTCTGTGCGTCTCGCTCTGTCTCTCTCTCTCTTTTTCTCTTGTTCGCCCTTCCCTTTCTCTCTCTTTCGCTCCTCCTGTCGTCCCTCCTTTTTCATCCTCTCTCTCTATCCGTCTTTCTCTCTCTTCTCTCTCTCTCTCTCTCTCTCTCTCTCTCTCTCTCTCTCTCTCTCTCTCTCTCTCTTGCCCTCTTTTTCCAAAACATAAAGTTCTATACGAAGATAACTAAATAATCAGTCATCCCGAAATCAGTTATCAGTTGTCTAGATCAGGTCCTTGTACTTATCGCTTCGTCCGGTTTGGCACGAAATTCACTTATATATCGCAGTTATTATCGTGCTCTTCCTACATTACTTTACAGTCCACACAAGTGTTTACTCCCTCTAGCTATAAATACACATATTAAATAACCGAGGCTATGATGGTATCTAAAATATTACTGGTTTTAAAGCGGAATAAAAAGTGTTATTACCTTTGGCAATTTCATTTCTATTTTCTAAAATATCTTTACTGAACTGTCTCTATAGAACTGTCTCTACTGATCTGTCTCTGTTGAACTTTCGCTTCTGAAATGTCCACTGACATGACTCTATGAAACTGTCTACTGAAATGTCTCTATTGAAATTTCTCTACTAAAGTGTCTCTACTGAAAAGTCTGTATTGAACTATCTACTGAAGTGTCTCTACCGAAATGTCTCTATTAAACTGCTTACTGAAATGTCTCCATTGAAATGTGTCTATTGAAATGTCTTTACTAAAGTGTCTCTATTGAAATGTGTCTACTGAAATGTCCCTACTGAACTTTTCTGAAATCCTGTCTATTCTGAACTTTTCTGAAATCCTGTGTATTCTGAACTTTTCTGAAATCCTGTCCATTCTGAACTTTTCTGAAATCATGTCTATTCTGAACTTTTCTGAAATCCTCTGTGTATTCTGAACTTTTCTGAAATCCTGTCTATTCTGAACTTTTCTGAAATCCTGTCACTACTGAATCTTTCTGTGCTTTTTCCACTGTGGCATTTCAAGTTTATCCATCACAAAACAAATAGATTGAAACCAGGTGTTGGACATTTTGTAAAGGCAACTTTGTATAATTCTCTCTTTCGTTTCTGTGCTAGAGATAGCATTGCCTTTCCCCATAGAAAGTTAAAAGGCGTTCAGAATTTTTGTCAGTAGATTTCCATCCAGGTGTGACGGCTAAGAGATAATTATAATTATGATAAAAATATTTTAAAAACACAGTGGGCCGAAAATTTATTACACTTTATTCATAAAGTAACTTTTGCCTCATCCTGAGGTTATCTAATTGAGATATAGCTGTGTTAATAAAGTAATGTTTTGGTAAAGTAATGTTTGGCCCACTCTGTATATTAGTATACACATATACACTTAACTTAAACACATACACACACACACACACCTACATCCACGCAGAGGGGAGAGAGTTGGTGAGAGAGAGGGGGTGAGAGAGAGAGAGAGAAATGGGGACAGAGAGAGAGAGCGGGTGAGAGAAAAAGAAAGGGGGGGATGAGAGAGAAAGAGAGAACAGGGAGAGAGAGAGAGAGAGTGAGTGAGAGAGAAAGAGTGGATGGGAGAGAGAGAGAGAAGGGGGGGGTGTGAGAGAGAAAGAAACGGGGAGATAGAAAGTGGGAGAGAGAGAGAGAGAAAGAGTGGGTGAGAGAAAAGAGTGGGTGAGAGAGAGAGAAAGAGTGAGAAAGAGTGAGTAAGAGTGAGTGAAAGAGAGGGGGAAAGAGAGAGAATGAGTGGGGAAATGAGAGAGAGGGGGGAGGGGAAATGAGAGAGAGAAACGGGGAGATAGGGAGAAAGTGGGAGAGAGAGAGAGAAAAGAGTGGGTGAGAGAGAAAGAGAGTGAGAGAGAGAGTGGGTGAGAGAGAGAGAGAGCGCGAGAGAGTGAGTGAGTGAGAAAGAGTGAGTGAAAGAGAGAGAGAGAGAGGTGGGGAAAGAGAGAGAATGAGTGGGGAAATGAGAAAGAGAAACGGGATCAGAAAGAGATAATTATAGAGAGTGGGTGAGAGACAAAAACAGGGAGAGAAAGAGAGACAGAGAGAGAGACAGAGAGAGAGAGAGAGATAGACAGCCATGTTCAATAGAGTCATTCTGTTGGCCAGATGCAAGAACTATATCTCTGCCAAACTTGACGCATGCCAATTTTACACCGTCAAGCTCAGGAAAGGCCAAGATGACATTATGATAGAAAAATCGGACAAGTCTGTAAATTTTAAAGTTCAGTATATTATGGGATGGTTCAAACGGAAGGCAATACGGTTGAAGCCACTTTTTTTTTTGTTTGTTAACATTTATATCTATTAATTTGATTAGGAGATTTTAAAAAATGACAATGTCCCACTTTATGCATCTACTAGTAACTGCTCCATTCAATGAAAAACAAAAACAAGAACAAAAGACCCCCCCCCCCCCCTTCAGCACAAAAAGATATAGATACCGATATAAGTATAGTCATCCACAAAACTCATTGATTAACAGATAGATATGACAGTGTTTATTCTATTTATCTATCTATCTATATATCTATCTGTCTGTCTGTCTGTCTGTCTGTCTGTCTGTCTGTCTCTGTCTGTCTGTCTGTCTGTCCATCATTTCTTTCCGTGCGTCCTTTTTTCTTGCTTTTCCATCTGTTAATCTGCTTGTCTATTACCTGCTTCTACTTTCTCAAAAAAAAGTTGCACCCGTTTGCTTCTGACCATTGCGTCTCAAAATGCGACACGGGATCGAAATGAAAAAAAAAGAGACTCATTAGCATGCAAGTGAGAAATTTGGGGAGTGGATGAAAAAAGAAATTACAGCTAGCAGACAAATATAGACGCGCTAGAAATTGCACAAGCAGCGAGATCATTATTTGGACACACTGTGTTAGCAAGCCCAAAAGACTGCTGGCCAGAATGTTTACAGGGGTTTTTGTGGATAGTCAGTCGATTGGAATTGTGAGCAAAGCATAATCAGATTGAATAATTCACTGTCTAGGCACTTGTACGTGAAATCTGGAGGGCGGGGGATCGATCCCTATAATATGAATTAACATGACAGATCTGGCAATTCTAGTGACGGATTGCAAACTTAGTTCTTGTTTGTTCTGTCTCCATTTTCTCAAAAACTGGAGATCTTTTAATTTGTAAAAGAGGTTATTACAGATGCACAGTTTGACACTTGCTTAAAATTGGTTGTGTCACTTATCCAGCTGTTTCACACTTCCGATTTAATCTAACTCCTTATCATTATACTAAAGCCGCAAACGTTTACCGACGAATTTCACAGTTGTGCAAAACGTGGAATTAAAACAAACAAGACCAAAAATTTCGAAGTGTAGATCGGAGAAGAGTTTCTCTGCAGGCATAATTATTATTATAAGTTTTGGGACGCTGGGATTCCCTTATTATGAACGTTGTCATAATGCTTTGACTGCTTTCAGGTGTCATCTTAATATAACCTCTGTGTCTCCCACTTGAATATGATTTGTCCATTCCCTCATCACTTTCATTTTGGGCCGTACATGTAATAGCAAACATTGCGTAATCTGTCGGAGTTTTTGGGAAAAACAAAAGGGTGACTAATTGTGCGCTGTGGCCATATAAGGATTTTGTTTGTGCACTGACTTTTTTTTTTTTTTAATTTCAGGGCCAGGCCAAGGTTAAAGGTTTAGATAAAAGAGATAAGATAAGATATGACTTTATTATCCTGTTTCCAGGAAATTTGTTGTCACAGCATTCAGTAACAGTACAACAGCAAATACAATATCTAAGACCTACAAGTCTTTAACGCACACCACACACACGCACATTGCTCACACA
Source organism: Onchidella celtica (assembly GCA_963931925.1). Classification (NCBI taxonomy): domain Eukaryota; kingdom Metazoa; phylum Mollusca; class Gastropoda; order Systellommatophora; family Onchidiidae; genus Onchidella; species Onchidella celtica. Next base: position 57,461,129 of record OZ007567.1, on the reverse strand, counting down.
ACATTACCAACAAGTAAGAACATTGCTCACACACACGCACACACACACAAGCAAACACACACACTGTAAGAACAATCCATTAGGAAAAACTAACAACAGCATATTATCACATCAGGAAACACTGCTAGTTATTGATCACGAAAATCTTTTCGTTGGCAACAGGAAATTGGCCACAACTTGGGAGCAAAAATCAAGTTTTGAGTATTTTGAATAGCTACATGGCAGGAATACTCTACCCAAAAAACAAGAAACAAAACCCTTCATGTAATCTAAATTCTAATGATGTCATGGCAAAAATAGGATTAGAAAAATCTGCAATGTGAGTGACGCATTCGACAGAAGGGCAATGTCCGGCAAGAGAGGAGAACAGAGTCGTATAACGTTCGTTTGCCAACTAGAACAGACTAACATAACAATGTGAGTAGCTGCCCTTTTTTCAGGGATGTCGGCTTGGGGATTTGAGTCAAGTCCGTCTTGTGTCTGTTTTTAACCAATGTGCGAGGTCTCTGTTCCCGCCATCTGACTCAAGACAGTTTTGTCGCGCCCGGCGTTTATGTCTTTATTTTAGGAGGTTCCGCTGCCCTTGCATTTACAACTCATTTTTCTTGTTGTTTTTTTTATTTTTTCTTGTTGGGATTCGTTTTTTTAGAAGTTTGCTTGAGCAGCGACCTTGTCCGGCCTGCTCTTTTCGATATCCAACTGCCAAGGCATCTTTAAAGTGTGCAACGCACACACGGGCCCTCCGAATTTTTCGTCCTTACCCGAGAAGACTAGGTGCTCGATCCTACCTACCATAGGATCAGGGACAGGAAAATACGAGAAAAATCCCAAACTTCCAACATGCCTGCACCGACCTGGATTCGAACCCGGTACCTTCGGCATGAGTGGCATATCTCATATTAAAACCGAGACAACACAGACCTGTTTCAGGCCTCCATAAGCCTAAATTTTGAGAGACAAGAGGATAAACATCAACAATAACGAAATAAAAAAAATTATAAAAAAGTGAGGCGGTCCTCTTTAAATAAAGATCTACAATTGGCCTAAGTTTTGATGACATAACAAAGGCCGATTTCAAACGATCAGCAACGAAATTATGTGTGCGTGCTTTTCAACCTGTGGCATTTGACAGATGATCCATTAAATGACACTTCTGTCGTGGCCTGATGAGGTACTTGGCAGTTTGGATAGACACTGAGACCGCACAATGACAGTTTTACCGCTGGACGAGACCTGACGATTTGGCGTATACCGCAGTCCAAGGCGAAACAGGGTAGATTTGAGGTCTTTGTTTTGGAAGGGTCTCTGCCCTTGACATTTGCATCTCCAGGAAACAGACTATTCGGTGCCTTGGTTTTAAAACAAAATGCTGGCATATCTCGAGATACTGCTCTTAAAAAAAAAAGATTCTGACTTAGATTTTCCTCATGACTGAAAACGAACAGGAAAAAAAAAAAAGAAGAGAAAGGAGAATGGATCATCACTATTACGTTATCAGTAGGTGTGGGCGCTCATTTCACTCCATACGTTCCGTTCTAAGCAGCCAGGAATAACCTGGAACCCTTGCTTTCCCATGCTGCTTTTAGAGCCGGCTTTTGGAGGTGAAGGGTCCAATAATTATAATCGTTACTTTGCCAGTGAAACCTGCTACATGGTGTGGGGTTTATGTTGCAATGTGTTGATCTGTGCACTTGACAAGATTAGATTACCCTAGCCTGGGGCCCCCTTAAGTGCGGATCTCAATTGGGATCAATTACTGATTGGTTCAAAGGCATTTTGCTAAGCTACACAGTATCTTTTCTGTCTTCTTATGTCTTTCTTTCCATAGAGGTAGTTATCGGGAGTTCTGTTTGATGTTGTTGTTTGGTGACGCTCATGTCCAATGAATTTGGACTGAAGATTTCGAATGCTTTTTACAATGTTTCTATTCTCTCCCGCCTGTGTTATTACTGACTAATCAGTTTTCTTTTCAGCTGTTACATGCATCCCCGTCACATAAAAAAAAAATGGAATGATGATGCAAAGTATTATAATTACAAGCATTTAGGACCCAAGAACAGTACCATGGTTATGTCACAAAAATGCGAATTTGACACAAATGAATAAAAAATGTTTGGAGTCGGTCGTCGTGTTGTATTAGGGATAGTGAGTGTATGAACTTATAGTTTGGCTGCTTGCTATTAATAGGACGGGGTGATTGGGGGGGGGGGGGTTCCTAGTGGTTCCCTGTCATACCAGCAACATTATTTTCCTGAAAATCGTGACTTGACCTAGCTGTTGTTCTCAGGACTCCGAATATACCGAAAGCTTGATTATTTTGTCTTCCTTTTTCCCTAGCGTTTTCTTGTAACGTTTCTGTATTATTTTCTATGCCAGTCTTTACTACGTACAACTCATTCTTATTGCCACATTTTGACTTTGCTTGAAGCCTTTCTGTGACGCTGCAGATTACCTGTGGTTTTTATAATATTTCGTCGATGACATCCGAGTGGACCTTTAGGAAGTTTTAGTGGGCAATGTTTCGTATATAAGCCATGTATTTTCATGTCCTTCCATGTAATCTGGAAAACTCAGCCAAGTTTCATAAACGTCCAGCCGTCCACAAATTAAGGTCTGGACATGACGACACATGAAAAGCAATAATAGTATTACGAGTAGACGCCACAGCTCGAGGGTGAGCAAACCTAGGTCGAGAGCAATGGCCAGCCCCTTAACAAGACATTAAGACGTGGTAAGCCCAAGGTGGGCCACAGATCGATTATCTGGACAGAATCTATCACAATACGATCTGTGCTCTTGTTACCCCCGGGGCCATTGGTCCTTGCTGTTAAATCTCACTTATAAAATGGAACCGTTGCTAAAATCAGTCAGGCCTTCCTACCCTTAAGCGGTTTGGAACGTTAGTCGGAACTGTGAAGGAAAATAGAGAGAGTTTGAGAAAATACATTAAGGACGAACGTTCTTGTACAAAGAATGTCCTTCTTTGAAAGAGAAATAAATATTGTCTGTGATGTCTCTCAGTATCAAAGGACTACCAATCTGAAGTGTGGAGTATGAGTGACGATGTGTGTCCTTTTATGTGCTACTACTACTTTATTCGATTAACTTAAATGTTATGTAAGATGGCATTTTAGTTCTATACCATCCCATAAATATATAATGTCACTTTTTTTTCGATTAGTTACGGAAAGCGTAATAGTCATCCATTTTTCTAAAGTTACACGTTTCTGAAGTAAGCAACATTAATCACCCAAGTAATGTCTGATGTTGCCATTAATTATGTCAGATAATTTGTCATTTTTGATACATAAAGCTATTTTGAATGCTAAATCGCTGTTTATTTCCTCCGTTAAGGTTATGGAATGGCCCCTGCATGTGGTGCTGCCTCTAGAAAATGAACCTGGTCAAACTTCATTCTTGTTTATACATGTACATAAAATGTGAAGAGAAGCAATAGACTGCGATTGATTACCCACTGAGAATTTGAATGAACTAGAAAAATAAATTACAAAATAATTTTCTACACGACAAGATTGGCCTTGTATGCTGTTGTGTGTAACGGTCATGTTTAAAATCTGAATGTTAACGCAGGGCTGTGCTGTTTGTCAAACATTTATTTTATTATTTTCCTTTCTGCCAAGTAGAATAGATCTTTTTTTTTTTTACCAGTTTACAGAGTTTGGCAACGGCAAAATGGAATGTCTGCAGTGAAATGTCTGTACGTGACTGTTTTATGTATAAACTTTTTTTTTTTTCTAAAATTTTATTACGTATTAATAAGTTGGACAGTGAAAAACTTCAAGGTTCTCTACAAGGACCGCCTTGCTTCTATTCATTCGCGCCCCCCCCCCTCCCCCCGGCCCATCTCTCCCCCTCTTCCCCCCCTCTCTCTCTCTCTCCTTCTCTCTCTCTCTCTCTCTCTCTCTCTCTCTGTATGTATGTATGTGTGCGTGGGATAGAGGGGGGGGGGGCAGTAAAAATGGACTCTTTCTTTTGCCAATTACCCATTACTAACTACCACTCTTCTCCGCCCTTAACCAGCCGAATACATTCCTTCTTTGGGCTTCACTCCACCCTTATTTATCTGCTTATTTTCTTGTCCTCTCTCAAGACATCCCTCTTTACTCTGCCACCTCTTGTCTTTACTCTTTATCGCCCACAAAAAAAAAAAAAAAAACAGAAGGAAGAGAAAGCTCTTTCTCTCCTTCCTCTATTGAAATTATTCCTCCTTGCCCTTTCACTGTGCCGATCTCTCCATCTAACCCAATGTAACTGTCGTCTTTTTAATTTCAATCTGTCAACAGTTCTGGCACAGAGCGCGCCGTCCAAGATCCGAGTTGGTCCGCATTTAATTCTTTAATACGTGCTAAGCCGAACAAAAGATCTGTGGGCTTGGGGGGGAAAATAGGAAGACCCGAGGATAGGGAAATTAGCATAGCGAAACCCGGGCATATTTTCACACTAGGGTAAGGTCTGTAAATGGAAACTGTGACCCTCTTAGACCAGGACGTTTTAGGACAATGGGATCGATTAGAGGTGTTAACAGTTTCCTACGACATACGACCATGCCAAGGGCGATTGTGCCGTAACTTCAGAGTTTAGCCCGGTGCAAAATCATCAAGAATCGGTGGTTGTAGATCACGAGACGCCACAGTTAGAAAAGGTCTGGCTAATGAGACAGTAAATACCGATTATTACCACTTAGTCATACTATGTGGTGGTGAATCGGGGAAGCAAATGTTCAGATTTTAATGATACTTCTCGTTACGATATGTATACAGAGGCATGAATGCAAATGGAATTGCCAAAAGAAAACTGGAAAAAAGAGTTATTCGGACGAGAGGGCGGGCAGAAAAGAAAATTCCAGATGCAATCTTAAGTTCGTTAAGATAAGAATTGTCACTGGTGTATGAGGTTGAAAAGGGCGGAAAGGAGAGGGAATGGCAGAGGAGATGTGGAATGGTTGAAATGAATAATAGTGAGGAGGTGTCTTAGCACACGTGCACTTTTAGACAACCTTTCAGAAAGATAGATGGACTGATGAGTACGTGGTTGGGTGGATGGATGGATGGATGGATAACTGGGGATGGATAGATAAATGGATGAATGGATGGATGGATGGATGGATGGACGGATGGATGGATGGATGGATGGATGGATGGATGGATGGAGATCCATCGACCGCTGACGGAAGGCTCAAACATCAAACATTGATTGGATAGGTTGGAGGTTGGAGAAATGCTCTTCTGTTTTTTAAAGCATTTCTCGACATTGATGTGCAGGCGCACAAGAGGGGATGGTTAATGTATTTTCTTTGTTCACTATTAAATGGCATTTCGATGCATCGTCAACACAAACGAAAGATGTCCAAAAGGGGACAATTGTTATGAGTGTCTTCTGTGCTCGAAATCAAGGCTGAATCATTTTGTAACAGAAATGCATGCCATTCAAAAAATTAGGCGCGCCACTGAGAATCACATTTTTCTGAACTTGCGTGTGTGTCTTTGCCATTCCTCATGCCCGTGATGGATTTCCTTTAATTCCGTGCCCGTCCTGTTTATCTGTGGAACTGTATGTCTATTTTTCGAGTGTTGTGTATTTTTAGGAAGGTCCAACGCTACGGGAAACGAAAGGCGGGTGACGTAGAGAAGTTTGGCACAATCAACAGTTTCCGATTTCGAGCTTGTGGTCTGGAGTAGAAGGATGGGGGGGGGGGGGGAGGAGGAGGAGGATGGGGAGGAATGCAATTCTGAGAGCACATAATGGAACTCCGGGCTGGAATTTGGACATCCGAATTTGTCGTGGTCAAAGTTTGACCCAAGATCGACTTGTTTGGAAGTAAACGCTGTTTTAATAATGATGAAATAAGGTTCAGTCTGGTTTTGCTAGCAGTGGATCGGTGGTTCTCAAATTGGCACCTGATTAATGACGGGTGGATGGATGGGTGGATGGATGGATGGACGAATGGGTGGATGGATGGATGGACGAATGGGTGGATGGATTCATGGATCAAGAGGTGGAACATTTAACAGGGGTCAAGAACCACTGTTCTAAAATGATCCTGGTGGGCACAGTGTACCGGGAGATACTAAAACCTCTTTGAATAGATGGAAGTGGAGATGATTATGATTTAAAGGCTGATGTAGGAGTACATCGTTGTCTACTGATCGCACTTTAGAGATTAGAATACTTTGGGCATTTCGTCTAATAATATAAGTATTTGACTTTCTCTTTCAGCGGCTACTTATTGGACCGACGGAGTGGAGGACAGAACACAACAAAGAGGGATAGTGATGAGAAAAACGTAAATGCAACAGAATGAAAAGAAAGCTTAAAGGCCATGGAAAGGAAGAAAAAGGGAGGAGAAGGAGAAAAATAGAGATAATTATGGTCGATGATCATGGCACTGGTGCAAACAGAGATGTTGCTATAAAATTTGGAGATTCGGATTTGTGAAGGGTTCTGTTTGATTTTGATCCAGCAGTGAAATTGCTGACAAATAAACACTGCTTTGAAAATAATGACAAGAGGGTAGAGGGCATGGACTTTTTCATTTGGTAGTTGGACTGTGCATAGTTTTATCTTTTTCAAAATTAGAAGGAAAAAGAAAAAAACAGACGTGGATAATTATTTCTCTGCAAATTCACGCGTGCCCTTTTTATCACAGTTTATTTCATTTGTTACTGAACTCACCTTCTCTCCACCATTACTCTCTTCATATCGCTCTCAATTGCAGTAACCCTTTCGGCCCTCAGTAATAAGTACCAAGCATTCTGCATAACTTCAGAATACACTAATTCGGTCTGAAATTGGAATGTTGTCTTATGAAATTTGTTTGGTATGTTGTTAAAAAATTCCAAAGTTTAAACTCGAGAGACAACCGCGAGTCACAGGCTCGGTCATACGATTGGATGATGGAAGACAGCCTCGCGTCACGGTCTAAAAGACTTCAAAATTTCTATACAGACTTTGCCTCTCAAATCTGTATCTAAAACTAGATTTTGTAATTAAGTGGGATCTCTTCATATTGGGTTTACAATAACACAGGCATGACCTTCTTAGCACTTACAAAACACGGGACTTAAATCTCTTCACTCTGAGATCCTTTTAAAAAAAATCAGAGTGAAAGACCATGTGTAAATGTGTAAGGACAGAAAAGAAGAGAAAAGGGCAGGACAATAGGCAATAAAATAGAAACTTCTGGAAAAAAAATGATAATACACACTCACAGAGAGTTTGACAGCTCAAGCGGACAGTGTTGAAAAGAACTAAGCTGTCAGTGACAGTGTTCATTTTAGATTCTACAGGCAACATTAGGTCTGTTACAGTGAAAGAAAAATATTTAGTCCAGTCAGCTCCATTCAATCACGTTGGTTCCAATTCGCGGACACCAGAAGTGGCGGCCTGCTTTCATAGTACCCAGGTTTCGGGCGTCCACACACCCTCTTACAGCAGTTGTCATTCACTGTGGTGGCTTTGCGTGCGAACGGTTTCCCCCCTGGACGTTTATCCAAGCTGCTGTTCTCCGTTGATTTATTTGTTCGCAGTGTCTTTTGATTGTTTTATTTGCTGGGAAAGTACTATTGTCACACCTCTAGTGATTCCCGTTTATTCCCTATCAGCCATAGAGAAGAAATGGTGCGGGAGAGTTCGGTCATCAATACTTGGACTATCCATAAGAACGCCAATTCACGATTGTCCGAACCGAATTTTCTATTCCACGGATTTTCTACCCTTTTTCATTTCTACATTTCGAGCGTGAAGTCAACATTCAGAATAGGAACGTAAATAAACTTTGACTGCTTTCAAGACCATAAAAGAGATCAATAGGATATAAAAGTTTGTTTGGCTTGCTGAAGACCGAGGGAGTTGGTGACCCAAAGAAATCATGCACATAAAATAACAATCACACACTATGTCTTCTGAGGGCTCACACACACACACAAAACTTACGTGGGCCGGGGAACTAATATAGGAGAGAAGGATAATGCGAAGGAAATAGAGGGAGTATAGATAGGGACCAATAATAGAGAAAACAAAACCTGAAGATATAACAGTTTCACAAAGACACACAAATTATATTCACTTAGACCATCAACGCAAATGCATGGAATGCACGGTGGGTACGTATTTAGTGGGTAGGTGGCTAAGTGCTTGGATGGATGGTTGTATACATGTATGGATGGATGGATGGATGGATGGTGGGTGGATGGATGGATGAATGGATGGATGGACTGCCCACTGACGGACCGATGGATGGATGAGTGGGTGGCTGGCTGGATGGATGGGTGGATGGATGGATGGATGGATGAATGAATGGACTGAAGGACGGATGGATGGGTGAGTGGGTGGGTGGCTGGATGGATGGATGGATGGATGGATGAATGGACTGAAGGACGGATGGATGGGTGAGTGGGTGGGTGGCTGGATGGATGGATGGATGGACTGACGGACGGATGGATGGGTGAGTGGATGGGTGGGTGGGTGGCTGGATGGATGGGTGGGGGGTGGCTGGATGGAGGATGGATGGATGGATGGACTGATGGATGGGTGAGTGGATGGGTGGGCGGGTGGCTGGATGGATGGGTGGGGGTGGCTGGATGGAGGATGGATGGATGGACTGACGGACGGATGGAGGGGTGAGTGGATGGGTGGGTGGGTGGATGGATGGATGGGTGAGTGGGTGGATGGGTGGATGGGTGGATGGGTGAATGGATGGATGGATGATTCAGAATATATTGACATTACATGTATGCATGTATTTCCACATCACCATAAAGCTATAATACATTTTAGTGGAAACAAACAAACACACACACACGCGCGCACACACACAAAACCGCAAATGGGTCATTTAAATCGATTTAATAGTGCAAAAGTACAATGACCGCTGACGTGAGTGCCTCGTTCATTGCCCGACTGCGTTGGCGAATTGTGTGCTAGTTACGTTTTATTTTTATCTGCCTAATCTAACTCTTGACAACACGTCTTTGTTTCATTTCCTTGTCAACCCAATTTGAAGGAGAATTATCCACTATAAAAGACTTCCTTGTACTATTGGATAATCTTTCAGTAACAGGCAGTGGCGTACCGTGGGGCCAGGCAATTGTTGCGCCCCCTGACCCGTGGCGTGATTATTTTTTCCTACTCACTTTACCCAGGAGGGTGGCAGCAGCAGCTCCAACATATCCCAGGGATTTTCTGTGTGACGTTTAGAGTCATTTTAGGATTAGGGTTAGGGTAAGAGTGCACAGTCCAGAGATTGCAGCACCCATGGCAGTGTTCGGTGGGACGAGAAATCCCTAAGCCGATGACATACGTGTTTGGGGGTGTGTTGCTGCCCCGCTCCTGAATTTGGTAAAGTGAGCACGAAAAAAAATCGTGCGACCCGTGGGCCTTTATTACGTGGAAACCTTTATGTGACCCGTTATGTTGAAAAACTGTTGTATGTTCGAACATTAGGAACTTTCCTGTGTAAGGGCGAGGGGGGGGGGCGCTATTTTTTATTTGTTGTTTCTAATTTATTTTCGTTTTCTTTTGAAATTTTAAACCCCTAAGAATTTTACCTCTAGCGCAACTGCCCCTGTGGTACTCCCCCCCCCCCCTCCCCCCACACACACACTCACGCTACGCCACTGATAACAGCTTAATAATGATTATAAATGTTGCCACTGGTGATTTTTGTCTGGCTTTGACCCATTATGTGCACATAACAAGGCAAATCTCAATTATAAACCATTCTTATCATAACTATTTCAGTGTAACTTGGTTAAACGCTCCTCTTCGCTTTGGTTAAAAATAATCTCGTGGATAACGTTATTGTGCGCCACTGAAGACCGATCTCTGATGTGCTTTATGGATCACCAAGTCTTTATACTATCAATTCTTGCATTGTGTTCTGGGTTGTTTTGTTGTTTTTTTAGGTTACGAAACACGAAAAAAGTCTATTCATGTAGCCTGGAAAAACCAGCATACTTTCTGTAGTCGTGCCACTATCTGAGTCAGATTCTGTATTATTATTATTATTATTATTATTATCATTACCTGGAATATTTATCTGATGTTGTTTCTCGGACCTAAACAGCTATACAGTTAACACACAGACTTATCTGTCAAAATCTATGCAACCAGTACATTGTTCTGAAACCTCGTACATCGATTTGACAAAAACCACTCTGTAATCAGCATGATTCGTTTGCGATCTGAAACAAAACCGGCCCGGGCCATTGTTACTGAGGTCGCCCGCAGGAGCATGAGGGTTAAAATGGATATTTTCACACCTCTCAATCCCTTTCTTTGTTCCCAATAAAAACAAATCGAGACCCCGATCGGCTTGGCAGGGGGAATATGTGGGTCGTGGTTGCTGAATGGAACCAATCATGTGGAGTGTAAACACAAACGAGTGACCGGCAAAAGGTCGAGGCCAATTCGATCGTTATGACGAGACCGACCAACTGAGCTGACTAAGCGCCATGCATTAGATGGAATGGTCATGAGCGATTGGTCTTGACCTGTGTCAAGTCTTAGTGCAGAGTCCAGTACAAGAGACCCAATATCCATTGATTACCCATTGCTGAAGGTGTCGCAACTAGAGGTGTCCATATAGCAAATCTGCATTAGCGCTGTGTATTCTTTTTTGATTACAATGGGAATAAACGTGGATGACGTGACCTAAGTTCTTGTTTGTTCCAAATCCACCTTTTTGCACAACTGAGAAATTCGTCTTTGAAAGTTTACGGCTTTAAATAACATTATCATAAAGAGTTAGAATAAATCGGAATTATGAAACAGCTTGACAAGTGCCACCACAAGGCACTTTAAACAAGTGTGAAAGTGTGCATATTTTGTACCTCTTCTGCATACTAAAAGACCTTCATTTCTTTTTCAGAAAGTGTCGATAGAACAATCAAGAAGTAAGGTCGGGATGAGGAAATAGAACACAAACTTACAGCAGTAGAGCTCAGAGTCCCAGATCACTTTCCTCCATTTGCGGTTCCAGATTTCCTCAATGACATTATTCCTCCTCAGTTTTTGATTTGTCACTTAATAATATTTCCACACGTATTTATCTACAGTGGTAATCATTGAAACAATTTATGAAACTAAATTCTTGATTAACTGCAGCAGAACGAAATATAAAGTAACCCCTTTTTCAATGGTTCATAAATCGTTTCTTTGATAAAAATGCCCTATCCTTTCCCAGTTTGGAGTTCCTCCTCTGACTGAAGTTCTTCCCTAATTCCTCCCTTGGTTAAAATTCCTCCCTGGATTTCCCTGGGAGCCAGGTGCCCTGTCCTCCCCCTTTGAGAATCAATGAGATAGATTAAGACCACGACGAACTTTGGCGTGCGTGGTATTGGAATCTATAACAACAGGAACTGTGGTGCAAAGATGTGAGAGCTTGGGGATGGGGGGGGGGGGGATCTCATGTATCGTCACGGTTCTCAGGCAAATAGTCGAGTCTTCCTGACAGGTCATTGTGACCTGACTAACGATCTGGAAGTGACCTCGGTTTGAACCTATTATCTTTAGATTGAAATCATTGTTTGCCACACATTCTGGAGCGTGGAGCGGCATGTGAAAAAAAAAAAACACATTTATAACATGCCTTTTGTGGATAATAATAATAATAATAATATATTGCATTTATATAGCGCCCAACCCCGTCGATGACAAGCTCTGGGCGCTTTAACAAACTCTTACACACACACACACACACGCATACACAAAAGAAATTCAAAAATATTTACTATTGTTGCTGCCGAAAAACACCTAGCCTAGTTTGTCTGAAAGAAATGGGTGTTCAGATGGCGTTTGAAAGAACCAATGTCATTAATTTCCCTGGTTGTCTTTGGAAGAGTGTTCCAGATGGTAGGGCCAAGAAATGAAAAGGACTTTTCTCCTACAGTGGACAGATTCATTTTAGGTACTTTCAATTTTGTAGTGTCAGATGATGATCTTAGTTGACGAGATGGAACATAGTAATCAGTTAAATCAACTAGGTACGATGGAGCAGTATTATTGACACATTTGTGACAAATGGATGACAATTTGTACATTATTCTTTTCTCGACTGGCAGCCAGTGCAAACTCTGCAGAAGTGGCAGTGCTGAATCTCTTTTCTTTTTCTTCAAAACAAGTCTCGCTGCATTGTTTTGAGCAATTTGGAGTTTTCTAATATTTTTTTGTGAAATTCCAGCCAAAAGGGAGTTGCAATAGTCAAGCTTTGAAAGTACAAAAGAATTTACTAAAACAGCCGCAGTTTCAGTTGAAATAAGATGTCTGATTTTACCAATTTTCCAGATTTCCATGTATAGAATACGAATGAGGTGACTAACCTGAGATGACATAGAAAGATTTGAATCAATGTAAACCCCTAGGTTTTTTACTTTTTTTGAAATTTCTATTGAATTAGTGCCAATTATCATCTCAGTTCTGTCCACTTCTTGCAGAACCCGCTCACGGCCTAATAAAATAACCTCAGTTTTATCCTCATTTAGTGCCAGTTTGTTTTGGTTCATCCAGCTTTTAATTTCTGTTATACAGTTTCCAGCCTGCTGCAGAAGGCTGTCAACATCGCATGGCAAGGCAGAACTGTACAGCTGGGTATCATCAGCATAGAAATGATATTGTAAATTAAATTTCTTTATTTCATGTACAAGTGGAATAGTATAGATAGTAAACAAAATAGGACCAAGCACTGAGCCTTGTGGTACGCCATACTGAAGCGCATAAGAAAAAGATCTTATTTTGTTGGTTACAACAAATTGGTGGCGATTTGACAGGTAAGATTCGACCCATTTAAGGGCGACCCCTCTGATTCCAAACGATGTTTCTAGCCTTCTGAGCAGGATTTCGTGATCGATGGTGTCGAACGCTGCTGATAGATCCAACAAATTTAGCAGAGTAATATTTCCAGAATCTGCCTTTACTAATATGTCATTCATGATTCTTAATAGTGCAGTTTCAGTACTGTGGTTACTTCTGTAAGCAGATTGAAATGGTAATGTGTAAGCCTCCATAAGTCAGTCAGTCAGTCATCAGTCACCCATCAGTCACCCAGTGAATCAGACACTGAGGCAATGGGCAAGACAGTCTGTGGATCCGTCAGTCAGTCAGTCCAGTTAGTCAGTCATACAGTCAGTTAGTCAGTCATGCAGTCAGTCAATTACTCAGCCAGTCACTCAGTCAGTCAATCACTCAGTCAGTCACCCAGTCAATCACTCAGTTATCAACTCACTCACAGATACCACACAATACAGGAGTGATGAACCAAAAAGCAGACTTTTCACACTGTTAACGCCGTAGCTTTACATCTCATCGATTTCCCAGCAGTGGCTCAAAAGTCTGTACAATACAGATTCTGTAATTTCCAACTTTTACTTTGGACTATTTGAAGCTACATTTACTTTGGAGTATTTGAAGCTACATTTACTTTGGACTATTTGAAGCTACATTTACTTTGGACTACTTGAAGCTACATTTACCTTGGAGTATTTGAAGCTACATTTACTTTGGACTATTTGAAGCTACATTTACCTTGGAGTATTTGAAACTACATTTACTTTGGAGTATTTGAAGCTACTTTTACTTTGGACTATTTGAAGCTATATTTACTTTGGACTATTTGAAACTACATTTACCTTGGACTATTTGAAGCTACATTTACTTTGGACTATTTGAAACTACATTTACCTTGGACTATTTGAAGCTACATTTACCTTGGGCTACTTGAAGCTACATTTACTTTGGACTATTTGAAGCTACATTTACCTTGGGCTACTTGAAGCTACATTTACTTTGAGCTATTTGAAGCTACATTACTTTGGACTATTTGAAGCTACTTTTACTTTGGACTATTTGAAGCTACATTTACTTTGGACTATTTGAAGCTACATTTACCTTGGACTATATGAAGCTACAAACCTCGGTTTGATTATGCCTGTCGTTTCTTGATATTGGGAAAGAAAGTCTGGAGGGGGGAGTAGGGGAGTGGGACAAACAAATATTGAGAAACACTGGTTTAGGGTAGGGATAAGGTTATTGATAAGCTTAGGTTTAGGGTAATGGCTACAATTATTGAAAAGATTAGGTTTAGGGTAGGGATAAGGTTATTGATAAGAATAGGCTTAGGATAGGGGATAAGGTTATTGATAAGCTTAGGTTTAGGGTAATGGCTACAATTATTGAAAAGATTAGGTTTAGGGTAGGGATAAGGTTATTGATAAGATTAGGCTTAGGATAGGGGATAAGGTTATTGATAAGCTTAGGTTTAGGGTAATGGCTACAATTATTGAAAAGATTAGGTTTAGGTAGGGATAAGGTTATTGATAAGATTAGGCTTAGGATAGGGGATAAGGTTATTGATAAGCTTAGGTTTAGGGTAATGGCTACAATTATTGAAAAGATTAGGCTTAGGGTAAGGGATAATGTTATTGATAAGAATAGGCATAGGATAGGGGATAAGGTTATTGATAAGCTTAGGTTTAGGGTAATGGCTACTGTAACAGCTGAGGTTGTTCTAGCACGTTATAGTAGGGGGGAGTTAGTTGATCTAACTACAATCCTTTAGAAAACGAAACTATTACAGCTGTAAAATAAATAAACACGAGATCCGACGATAGATTAAATAACACTAAAGTTTAATAACTGAATACTGAACAATAAATACTAGGAAGACACCAGCGAAACTAAATATCTACGCCACACAAAAGGAAACTCACTTACTCACCCAGGTCTATATATATAAACATTCCTACAGAAAGTTCCCGAAATAAACGTTACCTTTGCCTTCGCACAAACTAACCAATCACGCATCAATACGTCATCAGGTTACATCACTCAAGGCCAAATCTGGCGTAAACATTCGTATCCATAACGTTATCGAATATTCGGGAACATACTAATATTTACTGAACGAGTCAAAACACCTGACAACAAGCGAGCGAGGAAAAAAACTACTCACTAGAAAAGAAGGTCAGGTCACGGAGTACAGTACACTCTGGCGGTTGTCAACAATAAAATGGAAAAAGTAGTGGACACATGCTCAGCCACCAGCACAACAACAAAACCGGGGGAGGGCAAGGGGTAGCCCGCAGATCTACACAACTCCCCAAGTTAAGTTGAATATCTTTCAACTCCAAAAACATTATACAGCGTCTGCACTATCGTGAAATAATCTTATAGCACTCCCAATCTCACAAAGGTAGTTGCTAATTCTATTACAATTAATAACAATTTCAGTGTCTTCCCGAATGTCATCACAAATACAATACAATGCAATGTACTTTGCATCACTAATACCATAACTAATACAATACCGTCATTGCTTCCCAATAGTAGACAGTAGGCCTACTAGTCAAAATAACACAACGCCACCACTGTGGTGAAACAATGGTCAATGATATTATTACAAATCATATAAGGTGAAACGATGGCCCATCGTTTACATAATGCTTCGTGCACGAATCATAGCATATAACTTGTTGTACATAACATGGTTATCTCCAAAATGTATAACTCATACGTACAATGGCAAAATACCAATACATACTGACCACTGATCAGGGTCTTTCTTCATCATATTAGGTCAAAACAAGTTACAACATTGCAATATAACACAAACACTGCTTGCTCGCAGTCCCCATTTGGGTTACATTTTCCAAAAATTACACCAAGTTCCATTGGTAACTAATATGACATAGCATAAAATCAAAATGTGACTAACACATCATGACTCTCTATCAGCCATCAATTCAATATTCAGTCACAGATGAACTATGTCCCCAATTACAGTACAATACTGCCGTCCTAGAAATTCATCTGGTAGGCAAAAGTATGGGTTACAATGCATTTCACTGATAGTGTACTACTTTAAAATACCCTGCTCAGGAAATCGGCACAGACATTTTCTCTGCCTTTTAGGTAGTGAATCCTGAATCGATAAGACTGTAAAAATAAACTCCATCGTAATAACTTTGGACTGTCAAACTTGGCAGAGTTCAAAAACTCTAATGACCGATGGTCAGTTTGGAGCACAAACTCCTTTCCATACAAATACAAAGTAAACTTTTTTACAGCCCAAACAATAGCTAAACATTCGCGCTCTGAGAGCGAATATTTTGTCTCACGAGGCAATAGCTTACGACTAGCACATGCCACAGGGTACAACTTTCCCTCGTGTTCCTGCATAAGACTAGCGCCTAATCCGCGATCTGATGCATCAGTTGCTAAGACAAACTCTTTGGAAAAATCTGGCAAACATAACACGGGTTTGGAGATAATGACATTCTTCAAAGAGGTGTACGCTTTCTCCTGCGTTTCATCCCACTGAACTATATTGGGCTGACCCTTTCTAAGTAAATCAGACAATGGTGATGCAATCGCTGAAAAGTTAGGGATAAATTCATGGTAATATCCCACTAATCCTAAGAATGCTTTCACTTCCTTCTTAGTGGTGGGTCTGGGTGCGTCTCGTACCTTACATACATTCTCTTCTAACAGGCCAATCACACCTTCTTCCACTAAGTGTCCAACAAAGTCTACTTCAGACGTTCCAATCAGACACTTCGATGGTCTTGCAGTTAATCCAGCTTGGTCCATCCTCTGCAGTAAGTCCTTGAGAGTCTTCACATGCTCGTCGAATGTCTCTGTATGAATCAGCCGGTCGTCCACATATGCTGTCACATTGTTCATTCCACGGATCAATGGCTTTGCGATCCTGTTCAGCGTGGCTCCTGAGTTCATCATCCAAAAAGGCATCCGAATGAATTCATAGTGTTCGCCCATGGTGACGAACGCCGTCTTGGGAATGTCTTGCTCTCGAACTTTCACTTGCCAGTATCCCTTGCTCAGGTCAATCCGAGAGAATAATTTTCCTCTCGAGAGACTCTGAAACACTTCTAATGGCGCTGCTGTCGGATGAGGGTCGAATACTGTGATCTTGTTTAACCTCCTGTAGTCGATGCAGACTCGGTTGGATCCGTCCTTCTTCTTGACGACAACAATAGGTGAAGCATAAGCTGATGAGCTCCTTCGAATGATGCCCAGCCGTTCCATGGTGCTAAGCTCCTCCTTCAATGAGTCGCGCATAGCGTAGGGCACCGGGTATGGTCGTTGACGAACTGGTACTTCTGTCGTCAGGTCGATGCGATGTTCACCCAACTGACAGCATCCAGGGAGATTGGTGAAGACGTGCTGGTAATTCTCCACCACATCGCAGAGTTCTTGACGTTGTTCCGATGTCAGTTGCGTTCCATACTGGACATCTCTGTAGCCTTCATTCTGGTCCCAGCTTCCTAGGTCGGCAAGGTCCTCGGTCGTTCCACCGTTGTCGCCTTCCAGGTCGCAGTCCTCGATGATTGTCATGCCAGCTGACTCCACGGGTTGACTCTTGTCCATCATGTCGTCCTCTGCCAGTACAGTCTCAGCACTATCACCGCCGCCGTCCTTTATGGCGTTGACATGTTCAGGCGTGGTATCTCTCCTACTGTTGTCCATCCCACACATCTCGGTCACAATAGGTCTCGGTTCCATTGCCACTGCTGCTGCTTTTGACGTCCTTGGAATGTATCTCTTGAGGAGGTTGGCGTGCAAGGTCTTTTCTTTTGCACCCATCTTGACTCTATAGTCGTTAACACCGACAACTGAGACTACCTTATATGGTCCCTTCCATTGGACTAGGAGCTTGTTAGTGCTCGTCGGCAGTAGCACCAACACTTCATCTCCGGGGCGGAACTTCCTCTCTCGCGCCTTCCGGTCGTAGTAGGTCTTCTGTCTACCTTGAGCCTTGGAGAGGTCTTCCGTCGCTAACTTCCATGTGTCCTCCAGCCTCTCACGTAGTTCCATGACGTACTGGTAACTGGTCTTCGTTTCCGGCTCCTCTACGTCCTTGGTCCATAGTTGTCGTAAGATGTGCATTGGTCCTCTCACAGTTCTCCCATACAGCAACTCGAATGGGGCAAACTTGGTCGACTCTTGGGGAACTTCACGATATGCGAAGAGCAGCGGGTTGATGTATCTGTGCCACTGCTCGGGTTGCTCTGCGCACAGTCGCCTTAAGGTCTTCTTCAGTGTGCCGTTAAATCGCTCCACCAACCCGTTGCACATAGGGTGGTAGACTGTAGTGGTCGACTGTCGAATTCCCAGTAGTCTATTCGTTTCCTTCATGACATCTGACATAAACTGGGTCCCTTGGTCGGACAAGATCTCTTCGGGCACACCCAAACGGCTGTAGATGTTCACTAAGGCTTCTGCTACCGTTTCTGCGTCGATCTTCTTCAAGGGTGTGGCTTCGGGGTAACGAGTAGCGTAGTCTATGTACACTAGGATATACCGATGTCCACCTTCACTTGGGGGGTCGATAGGTCCTACTAAGTCCACGGCCACTCGCCTAAATGGTACGTCCACTACTGGCATACTCTGCAGGTGCACCTTTGGGGTCGCTCCTTTGTTCACCGTCCTCTGGCATATGTCGCATGAGCGGCAGTATCTCGCGACGTCACCTTCAATTCCAGGCCAATAAAAATTGCTCATAACTCTGTCTTTGGTTTTCTTCACGCCGAGGTGTCCTCCGACGATCGAGTCGTGGGCTACACTCAGTACATACTCTCTCAGTTTCTCGGGTAGTACCACTTGCCTTATAACCGTCGCCTGTCTCAGGTCCTTGTAGATCCGGTACAGTACTCCTCCATGTTTCTCAAAATGAACAGATTTATTGCCTCTATTAGTTGGGATCTTCTTCTGCTCTAACTTCCTAATGACTTCGTCTTCTTCTTGGAGTCGGATAAGTTCCTCTCTATCCACTCCCGCGTGCCGTTCTGCCCTCGGCACCTTCAGCGACGTAGACCGGTCCTTCCTCTTCTCCTGGGCCCTCGTGGTCACCGCTCCTACCATCACCTCAGTATCAGGGTCGTACGGATCCTTCGCTCCGTCCACGTTCCCGACTACTAGGTCGCAGATGGTCTCCGGGAGACACAGCGCCGTCACTTTGCCCGTCAGGTAAGGCGTCTTCACGTCGATAACGGCTTCCTCCGCCGCTAGCAAGGAGTTATCGATCCTCGCGATAAGTTTCTTCCCACCGGTGAGCTGTCCGTCGTCCACCAGTGCTCGCCGCACCACTACACCTTCACAGCCGGTATCTCTTAGGACATCTACCGCTCGATTTCCAATCAAGCCCTTCATCACTGGTAACTTCAGTTTCTCCACGGTCCTTCCGTCACTGCATCCTCCGCAAGTAACAGGCACCGCTAACTGTAGCTTCCCGTCCTTCATTAGAGCTTGAATGTTGATGCTGGTGTCAGCCGTCGTCGCATCCTGTCTCGACGACTCGTCCGCCGCTATCACTACGGCCGCCGCCGCCTTGTTCGGCTTGCCTCGTCCCATATCCTTCTGGGCTGGACACATCCTCCGAACGTGGCCTGGCTTTCCACAAAGGTAACATTTCAACTCACCTTTGTCGTTTATCCTCGCACGACACTCCCTCGCCTTATGTCCCGGCCTCTGGCACCTATGGCAGACCTGTGGGCTTTTGTCTCCGTTGGGCCTCTGTCGCACTGGCCGGCTCTGCAGTCTGGCGCTCCCGCTGAGTGTCCGGTTCCTCGCTACCAGGTACGCCTCCGCTGAATCTGCGATGTCCTGTAGCGTCTTTGGTTTCCTCTCCCTCACATGGGTTGCAAGGTCTGGTGGGCAGGCATCCATGAATTGCTCTCTGACGAACAGATCTCTCACTCCTTCGTAGGTCTCCTCCGTCTTCGACAGCTTTATCCACCTCTCAAAATAGGTCTTGATCCTGGTCAAAAACATTCCAACATCTTCTCCATCTTCAGGCTTACCTTGTCTGAACATGAGTCTGTATCCGTCCTCTGACAGGTTGTACCTCTTCTGCAACGCTTCCTTGACCTTGTCGTAGTCCTTGGCTTCGTCGATCGGTAGTCTGCAGAAGCACTCCAAAGCTCTCCCGGTCAGCAGGGCAGACAGTGATGTCGTCCAGGTGGATCTGGGCCATTCAGCTGTCTCGGCAAACCTCTCAAACCGCAGCAACCAGCTATCCAGATCGTCCTTCTTGTCCTGAAATGCAGGTAGCTTGGGTCTCTTAGAACTGGCGTGGTCGCCGGTCTTCTGCGCTGAGTCGTTGCCTCCACGTTGCTGGCGCATCCTCTCTATCTCCAACTCGTGGTTCATCTTTTCCCTTTCCAGCTGTCGTTCAGCCTCCTTCTCCTGTCGTTCAGCCTCCTTCTCCCGAGCCTGTCGTTCAGCCTCCAGCTGTCTTTCTCTTTCTAGGCCTTCACGGAGGTAGTCCCGACTCTCCTGCCCAGTGAGCTCCATAGCGTCCGCTTCCTGGCTAAGCCTTCCAATAACCTCCGACATGTTGTAAATAGCTTGTCGATGATATTCTACAATAAACTATGCAAATAAATCTAGTAATTTTGATCTGGTCCGCTCGAATGTGGTCGGATCCCGGACGAGCCCCCAATATGTAACAGCTGAGGTTGTTCTAGCACGTTATAGTAGGGGGGAGTTAGTTGATCTAACTACAACCCTTTAGAAAACGAAACTATTACAGCTGTAAAATAAATAAACACGAGATCCGACGATAGATTAAATAACACTAAAGTTTAATAACTGAATACTGAACAATAAATACTAGGAAGACACCAGCGAAACTAAATATCTACGCCACACAAAAGGAAACTCACTTACTCACCCAGGTCTATATATATAAACATTCCTACAGAAAGTTCCCGAAATAAACGTTACCTTTGCCCTCGCACAAACTAACCAATCACGCATCAATACGTCATCAGGTTACATCACTCAAGGCCAAATCTGGCGTAAACATTCGTATCCATAACGTTATCGAATATTCGGGAACATACTAATATTTACTGAACGAGTCAAGACACCTGACAACAAGCGAGCGAGGAAAAAAACTACTCACTAGAAAAGAAGGTCAGGTCACGGAGTACAGTACACTCTGGCGGTTGTCAACAATAAAATGGAAAAAGTAGTGGACACATGCTCAGCCACCAGCACAACAACAAAACCGGGGGAGGGCAAAGGGTAGCCCGCAGATCTACAGCTACAAATTATTGAAAATATTAGGTTTAGGGTAAGGGATAAGGTTATTGATAAGATTGGTCTTATGTTAAGGGGTAAGTTTATTGATAAGATTAATTAGGTTAAAAGTACTAGATAAAGTTATGGATACGGTTAGGTTTAAGATAGAGGATAAAGTTATTGATAAGATTAATTAGGTTTATTGTACCAGATAAGTTACTGATAAGGTTAGGTTTAGGATAGAGGATAAAATTATTGATAAGATTAAGTTTAGTGTAAGGGATGCAGTTATCGATAAGATTAAGCTTAGGGTAAAGGATGATGTTATTGGTAACATTAGGTTTAGGGTAAGGGATAAGGACAGGGTTAAGGACTGATTTTGTGGTCAGGATGTGCGGAACTCTTCTCGAAAGTTGCTGTTGTTGTTGTTGGTATTGGTAAAGAATTGAAGTTTGTTTGTCTAATTGCTGTCGAGACCCGAAACTTGATGTGACCACCTGAAACAATGTTTATTATTGCATGTCCCGTCAAGCGTCTCCAACGCAAGGCGAGTGTGCACTACCATGCAGTTGTAGGAGACACCCACCAGCCCCCTACAACTACGCTCTGGGTATACACCGTGAAAATCCTACACCCTCTTTCCTCGCGTCCGCCTTTGCCCCGTCGTCCGCACTCCGCAGGTGTTGGGCTGTGCGGTTCGTGGGGGCCAGGACTGGGCGCCGACAGCGGGTAGTTAGACGGGGCCGCGGTGAGGGGTGAGAGAAAAAGTGAACGGAGGAGCGAAAACACCGCATGCGTCAATACTTCCTTATATTCTAGTGTCGCACGAAAGGTTGGCTTAGTCCCTCTGAAAACCCCTATCAGCAGAGGTAAAGATAGACTCTTGTTAGTAGTGTTGCAATGTAATTTTCACTTTCTGCGGAATTTCTATTCATTCATTATCAGATTCACAAATTATCAAGACTTCTGAATTTTTAACAGTGAAAAGAAAAAGAAAAACTAAAAAACAATTAAAATCGCCAAAGTTAGAAAGTTTCGGTTATTTTTACACACCAAAGTTATTTTGATAAGATTGATTTATCAATTCGAGTGTAGAGTTTCACTGAGTTCAGCCGTGGACTTTCTATTTTTGAGCTGAAGAAATGTTCGATAACTTGAAAGAGTGGAATGAAAAAACCAACTTCGAGCAGCTGCGGAGTGGCTTAAGGCTTGGATAAAACGGCCTGCAGATTTTAATCTGATCTGAATATAAGTCTACATGAATAACTATCGATAAATTATAAACGGTCTCAAATTTCTTCCGGCCAGATTTCGACTATTATAATCTTGTGAAATACATAATATATGACAGTCCAGCTTTCTCGGTTCACCACTGAAAATGGATCGTTAAGCAGAGGGCAAAAGTTTGCCGTCATATGATAACTGGATGAAATTAATAGCTCACTAATTGCTTCACTGGATTAGGCGGCCCATGGATTCATACTAATCTGTGCGGATTGCATCCCATTAACTAAACAGGTTTGTCATGTTTCATATTTCATTCTAGCTCTTTCTCTTTCTCTCTTTCTCTCTCTCTCTCTGCGTCTCTATCTCTCCCTCTCTCTTTCTCTCTCTCTCTATCTCTTTCTCTTTCTCTGTTCACTCTCTTCTGTCTGTCTCTCTCTCTGTTATTTTCTGTGCGTATTTTCTCTCTTTCTCTCCCTCTCTCTCTCTTTACATGCACGTGTCAGCTGTTTAATTGTGCATAGGCTATTTCTTTCTCTCCTTATAGATAGTTTAAAATCTCTCTCTTCCCCTCTCATACCTCTCTCTCTCTCTCTCTCTCTCTCTCTCTCTCTCTCTCTCTCGCCTTGTCTGGTGTGTGTGTGTGTGCGCGCACGCGTGTGTGCGTGGGCATTCTTTTATAAATGAAAAAAACATTATTACCGTGCAGGTTTCTCTGTCACGTATCCAGCTGGCCACATTTAATTCCATCAACTAGCCTAGCATTTTTCTTCCTACACTTTTGAAATGAACATTCGTAGCGGCTCCCGTGTTTTTATATTTTTCTTTTTGTTTTAAATGACGTGTGAATGTGTGTATGATTGTGAGAACAAAATATGTGCCCATTCATGTAAACATAATATGCCGACCCGTGTAGGTGTTCAGAAGAGATTAGCAAACTTGTATCAATTTTCCTCCTGTCACTCATCAAGAAACGAAAAGTTCATGGCTTTCTTGATAAACATTCACAAAGTTTCAATTATTAATGTCCACATTATTTCCGTAGACAATGCCTATTACCATCAAATCAAAGCTATTAGCGCACAAGTTTGATACCGGTACTAAGTGTTGCACTGTTGAGTCAGTTATATTTTGCCAGTCTTTTTTTTTTTTTTTCAGCTGTGATGTTTTGAATGAAAGCAATAATAATAACGCACTTAATAACGCTTCTTTTTGTAAGAATATTTTTTTCCGAGAATTTTCCTTTTCTCCGAAGAAAGTGCGTTTGGTGCATTCCATTTCAAAAAGTGTGATTTTAAGGGCAAAACAAACATAGCCGTGTCTGTTTAAATTCACAAGAAATGTGTGAGAGAGTGGGTTTTTTTATGGGAGATTTAGCGGGTGTATTCTTTTTGTAAAACTCTTGAACGAGCTGAGATATTCCAATCTTGTTTCTTCATCTCATGAGCTCGTAAAAATCAGCAGGATATTAATGTATATCCTAGTCATTAACTTCGAGACATTCTAAGCTATTTAAGCTTGTTCACAGGCTATCGTAGAAAATGAAAAGTTTGCTCTGTAATGATTATCTTTTTGCATTACACAACAAACAACCAAAAATAGTGGAAATGTACCTGCCAAGAAACACAATCTATAACAGTCACAGTCTATCGTGATCTTAGTTCTTGTTTGTTCCAACTCCACTTTTTGCACAACAGAGAAATTTGACGTTAAACGTTTCCGCCTTTAGTGTTACAATAAGGATTTAACATAAAATAAATCGGAACTGTGAACCGGCTGGACAAGTGCCACAACGCATTTGAAACAAGTGTCAACGTGTGCTTTTGTTATACCTCTTCTATATGCTAAAAGATCGCCAGCTTTTCAGGAAACGGAGATAGAACAAACAAGAACTAAGATGGAGTTATGGCTCTATTTAGCACCTGCGGCGATTTCGTTGATCTCACGATGATGTTGTTCGTTGGGCTGTGGACGATATTATGTAACTCTGTTTCATACACCCCTCTCTCTCTCTCTCTCTCTCTCTCTCTCTCTCTCTCTCTCTCTCTCTCTCTCTCTCTCTCTCTCTCTTCTCTCTCTCCTTAATATTTCTGTCTGCCCTAAACGTCTTTCTGCTCTTTGCCACCAATAAAAACTGTGCAAAGTCCAGTGGCTCACGTGCACCCGTTCTATACCCAGCGCATTGCCCTCCGCGGGCCAGTTATTCATGCGAAACAATAACAAAGTTTCAGGCACCGAGGGATTTTGGCCACTGAGCTGCCCAGTCTTACCTTCAGCGGTAAGTAAGGGCGGTATGAACGGTAATATCATGCGGTAGTAGTTAAGTTCGATATGATCCAGGTTATATGCCGGGCTAGGTACTTGTATGTCTTCTGGCAGTTGGCGCCGGAGTCCAAATAGGCTATTTACTTTCGTGAATTTTCTTCTTATTATTATTCAAATGTTTTCTCTCTCTCTCTCTCTCTCTCTCTCTCTCTCTCTCTCTCTCTCTCTTTCTCTCTCTCTCTCTCTCTCTCTCTCTCTCTTTTCATTAGCAAAAAAACACGGGCACTGTAAAGCTGTAGATGCAAAAATTACCACGCCTGGTCTCTTATACACCCAGTTAATCAACCAAGCTATGCACATGTCAGTGTAAGATAACATAAGATAAGTGTCACTTCATTATTTATTGAAAGGAAAATAATTTTCGCCGAGCGTTTAAGAGCACGCACATATAATTACATGAACATGGCACAACTCAAAAACAGACTAAACATAATGGAGTAACATGGTACGGAACCTTAATTAGAAAACATCTATGGCACAAATCTAGCTAAGGTGCATTGTTCAAGGGAGTTACAACAGGCAAGAACGACGTCTAGCCCGTCCTCTGTTTTCTTTGATGTGTATTTATCATTCGCCATTAATTATATCCTCTATCGGTATTATGACCATACACATACCCAAAAAAAAATATACTAAGTAAAAGTCTTATTGTTTTGTTGGACCCAGGCAGAAGTTCTAACACTTCAAGATTACCAGAGGTAGGTTTTCTCTGCACGAATCAAGATTTCTCCTTCCTAAACAGCCACACAGAGTTAGTTACAATCTAGAATTTAACCTGTTCCCAAGAATGTCATCATCGTTTTTAGCTCTTTATTTTAGGAGGTTCGCTGCTCTTGACATTTAAACTTCACTTGTCTTGCTTTTTATTTTTCTTGTCAATGTGTTTGTGTGTTTGTGTGTTTGTGTGTTTGTGTGTTTGTGTGTTTGTGTGTTTGTGTGTTTGTGTGTTTGTGTGTTTGTGTGTTTGTGTGTTTGTGGAATTTTTTCCCCTTTTTTAATTAAATTTTGCCCGGGCAGCAACCTTCTTAGGCCTGCTCTTCTCGGTTTCCATCTGCCAAGGTATTTTTAACGTGCGCAACCTGCACACGGGCTATCCGAGTTGTTCATCCTTATCCGATAAGACTATGTGCTCGACCCTACCGACCTGCCATAGGATCAGGGGAAGGTGTTTCCCCCCCCCCCCAAAAAAAATGTCCAACGTGCCTGCGCCAACCGGGTTTCGAACCTGGTACCTTCGGCATGAGAAACGAGCACCTTGCCTCTAGACCCACTTGTCCCCAGAAGTACCACATCGTTTTGTTTTTAAGTGTTGTTCCTCTTTTGGTTGTCGTAGCGTAGTTCACGCCGAGCTAGACATGTCCATCATCTTCGCTCAATAATCTACATTCTGTTGCTTTTCCACTTAAGATATTAATTTGAGTAATGTCTACGAAAACTAGCTCGACAAGCCCCTCTGGCAACTTTTACTGTCTCTGAAACAATTCGTGCCGAAAGGTTAGTTTCTCTGATTAAATTGTGGAAAACGAACTGTTTCATAGATAATCACCGGCATTTATGTTATCAAACACAATGATAACCCAGACACAGAATACCGAGACTAACATTCCTTCTCCCACTATATGTCCACAAATTGAGCGCGTATAAATACATTGAGTACTAGTCTGTTTCGCTCAATGGCTCATTTTGCTCAAACACAAAGGGCCGTAATAATATAGGTGGCGCTCCACATGTGGAGGTATACTTTCAAGCACTTTCGCTTTATCCGACTCGATGTTATCAATATGGCGAACGTTGCAAGAAGGGTTTATTTAAATCTGTTTGGATTCTTGAGCATGATTTGATCAACATTAGGTGCAGCTATGGTATTGCTGTATACACCGTGCATAGCTTTATTTTTAAAAATGTGTTTAGTTTATCATGTGATTTTAGGCATCAGCCATTATCTCGTTAAATGAGCTTATGGATCATATTCCCATGCAAAGTGATTTCTTGATTGTAAAGTCGGAGTTGTAGCCCTAGGTACCTGAAACTGAAATTCTTTTTCATCGACTTGCAATTCCCCGATAACCTATCGCCTTTCTATACTCTAATCCTGATTGGCAGTGAAATAAATTATACTCCAGTGAACAGTGGGTGTGTTTTCTTAGTGTGTACTATATGAAAAATTGTTTTATGTTGTGATTTGTATGATTGATCCGACTTAAATGTTAACCAATTACTTAAAGTGATATTGATATTAACGAAACATATTTACTGAGAGAAGCAATAACATAATACAAACAAATTAGGTGGGAAATCTGAAACCAGGCAGGGCTTGAGATTAAAAGTAGGTACTCAAAACTGATTTTGGAAAGTCGCTGTATAGACACTTTAATTGAGTTTTCTAATTGAAAGAACTCACTTTCCTAACAATTTTGATACCAAATTTGTCTCTATATCTCAATATTTGGCAAAGTTATGATCATCTGAATTTTCATGAAAACACCACCGGTGCGTTATCACTGCAAACATACCAAACTGTAAACACATTCTATTTAATACAGACAACAAGCCCAAATGTTTTCAAGGGTTTAAATTATTAATAAGTGGTCTTTTATTTGAATCAAAAATGCCTCCACATCAAATTTCACTTTTTGACAAGGAAGACAAAAATGTCAAATTTATCAGTTTTCACTGTCACAATAAAACATCAACAGATTGACTTGCAGAAGTAAGAAACACATCATTGTTATTCGAAGGCTTATCCACAGAAGGATAAAAGAAATGGTTATTTTCAAAATCAACAGCCATATTGAAGCTTAATTTAGGAGCAAAAAATGCGTAATTTCGCAAATTTTAAAACTCCATACAAACATAAAATCGACATACACATACAACAAATGACATTCCGTAGCCAGGGCAAAAATATACCAAAAAAAAAAAAGGTTAGTTATTCAATGTAATCCAAATATCAGTAAATTGTAATTTTGAGTCTGTGTGATCAGATCCATCTTGAAACGATATGTGGGTGTTACTCAGCTCCCGCAGATTAGCGATTTTGGCCGTTAAAATGTCCGATAGTGACTACTTTGGGCTCATAATATTAAAGTTATAACAGCAATCTCATGGAATTGAAAAATTACATTTGAAAGAGGTGTTATTTTCAATGGTATTATTGGTATGTGGCATTTTAAGTTATTTTATTTTGGTGCTGAGCCACAGAGGAATAAGAACGGACCGCGGCAGTGCCGATAACCACCGTGATTTTTGCAAAAGGGAACAATGCAATAATCTGGCATTTTGGAGAGAAAACTACAGTTTATTATGCGCAGCCGTCACTTCATGGAGCATCAGTGTAGGGCAAATCAAGCGGTCACTTCCGGGATCGGCTGCTGTTTGTTTACCTCCAGTTATTGCGCGCCCCCTATCGGAATAAGGGGAAATAATTTCAGCAAAATGAGCCATTATGAAGGGGTGTGGTGCCGACTGTTGCACTGTTGATATCGATGATACGCGCGCAAGTCGACGGACGGAATGTATGACCAATTGGTTGTGTCGGTATCCTGTGTCTCGAATGACAATATCAATAATAATAATAATAATAATAATGATAATAACATATTATTTTGAAATAATTATACAGAAATTTGAGTTAAAAATATCTAATACCGGGGATTAAGTTTTTGTGCTTTGGGGCTCGGAATGCAAAACTATTTTTGAAAAAGAAATTGAATAAGCACACAGATTTTCTGCCTCAGCACGCTAAGGATAAGCTTGGATGTGTTTTCCTATTAACTGAAATAGAGAGGAGTTCGCAGTACACTGAGGCAAATCATGGTGGGCGATGTAGTAGGCAGAAGGATATAAGTTACTCGTTATCTGATTCTAGCCAGATATCCCTCAGTGCACGCTTCCTTGGTTTCCCGATTGTTAAATAGGACGTCGCTTAATAGATCACGAACTGGGTAGGCCGCGCCGTGTCATTAAACGCACGATATTTGCCTGACAGTGTATGGTATAATTATTTATAATTACTCTAAATCAACCTTTGAAAGAAGACAATAATTTAATTGTGTCTGACCTTCTAAAAGAGAGTATTAGTCTAATTTTGTTTCAAGCACAATAAAGGTAGACACTTGTGTTTGACTTTTTTTCAAAGAAGGTATTAAGCTTTGTTTTTGTTTCATGCACTCGGGGAGGAGACAATTATGTTTGCCTTTTTAAGAAGAAAATATTAGGCCTAATTTTTTTTCAAACACACTGATTTATTTTGCCCAGCTTTAGGAATCAGAAGAATGCTTGTCACTGAAGTTGTTATAAAAGGCGCTGATGAGATCCTAAAGAAAGAGCCTTACCCCTATGTCATGTAAATGTTCATTTCACACCACTTGTACACATGGACTAGAAAAAGTGTCCTGACTCAGTTGACGATACTGGAGTTGTTCTATTTCAGTTGTAGTAATTTTTGTTGCCCCAGGACTGTTTCATTCTATCTCCACGCCAGAGCACTTTGAGAAAATCGCATGTAATATTTGCCGTTTAACTTTACAAAGTGTAGGCTGGAACAACTATTTAGCACTATGAAATTTACTTCCAGAGGTGAGATATCTTCACTATATTTTGCAGGAATGATAGTAGTACACACTTTGTTATGTCATCTCATGGCTTTGTCTCAGTTCTTGTAAAAAGTAGTTATAGAAAAAAGCAGGACTAGATGACTTTCTACTAATTCTGCGGTATCTCGATCATTCGTGTCCATGACATAATAAATGATTAATGAATTGATGGAATGTTACTGTAATAAGTAACTGTGGTCACAGCTGACTCTGTAGTACATTTTGTTTCGATGCTTTCGCCAACTGGACCGTAAATCAAATTTTGTAATGCATCAATGTTATGCAAGTGTATTAGATGTGGGTGTTAGTTTGAACTTATGATAATCCATACTGCCAGCAGCTGATGCTTGAAGTGGAAAGCCTTTGTTAGGACACCTAACTACAAAGCCGAATAGAAAAAAATCCTGAGTTTAATTCACTGTTCAGCTGTAGCTTACTATGTAAGCTTACTGTGGTACCCGGATAACAGTTAAAGTGAAAAAATCCAATAGGATATGAATTGTTCTAGAGAATTTATTGGCAATGGGTTAGGGTACATTACAGCTGACAATCCTGACAGAGGAGATAGGAGTATCGTGATAATTACGTACAAACCGTCGACGTTTCGGAAACTGGTGGATTCCGAAATATTCATGAAATGGGTGAACGTTGAGTTATTTCTTTGCTTGTGTTTGGGTGTGGGGTTGTTCCAAGTAGAAAAGAATGACCATTTTGTCCAAGATAAACACTACTTGTTTCCTGGCACAGCTCGTAAACGTGTCAGAGATATGCATCGCCTTGTCAGTTTTATGTATCATAGCAAAAAAACACACACGAGTTCACTCCACATAAAAAAAAAGATGTTTGAAATCGACACCACTTGTTATCGACGTATATCATGAATTTTTATCTTCATTTTTATATGTACACAGGGTTAAACTAGGTTTAGGGAGCTTTGAAGCATATTATCCTTGGACAGCTTGGTTATGGGTCGGCGTTTATAAATAGCTCAGAAGCATTGGTTGAATGATTTGGAGCTTGTATTGGGTCACTGATTTTGTAACAATGATGCATAACACAGGCATTCTAGTGTTAATGTTTTCTCATAAGGGTGGATGCGTGCTGCTTTGCAATTATGCAGACAATGTTGTTCACTTGAAAAGGCGTGGGTGTAGAAAACGGGACACTATCTGCAGGGAAATAACACTAAAGTTGCACTCCATGGCTATGTTGAATGTGACTAGGGCATTTTGGAAGTTCGTGTTCAAGTGTCATAAATACAATATTTGGACGAACTGAAGAATTATGAATTATTTCATCTTTCTCATTGGCGTACACGCCGCTACTGATTACATTAATGACACGTAAATTAATGTTTGTGATAGCTAGCCACATTAATCGAGATTACAATTCAGAAAAAAAAAAAGGTAGCAGAATTTTTAAAAAGACCTATCGCCACTCTTACGGCTCAGGCTGGCGTGAAATTTGAAGGTGCCTTCCTCAAAAGACTATTTTTTTTTTAGATTTGGAAATTTGAAATGACGGAAAAAATTTTTGTTTTGTTTTGATGTTGCTGTTTTTGTTGTTGTTTGCTTTGTGTCGCTAATTTCGCTTCCGATCCTTTCTTTTTCACAAACGCCCGGGCCTAAGACGTTATCACTTACTGCTGGTTGATTTGAATTCGAAGAGAGGCGATGCCCAAACGTTTTTCGTTTTTATTTTTTTTGTGAAGTGCTTCAGTAGGAACAATTAGTTATAGCACAACAACCCATTATCCTCTATTTGGCTTTACCCAGAAAATAATGTTCCTACTGCAGCATTCCTTTCTTTTTTTTTTAACATGAGCTCGGGACGCAAAAAAACAAAACAACAACAAATCACCAGGGAGTCATCAACATAACCAATCAGAATCTAGAAAAAATGCACTGGCGGCTAAAATTAAAACAAAGTCAGTTCCAAATGGAACCTTTGTCCTTCACCGTTTGTAGAACGGGACAGTCACTAGTTACAGCTAATAATAACATTTGAACATACTGATGATAGCTTGGAATATTCTTTTCAATGGCTAAATGATAATGCGATTGAGGTGACTATGGCCAGGTAACCAAAATACTTATGATGGGCTTATTTTTTTTTCTTCTTAGTTTTCTTTTTACTAATCTTGAGTCTTTGGTTAATGTCGCACTGATTCAAGTCTATTTAGTCTCTCTTCAAGTGTGAAATGTAAACCATTGTGTTGAAAGAGACCCCGTACACTGGCGACTTCAAAATAATTCTGTCTCACGTGTCTTGCATCAGCCGGTGGTAAAAGAGACCTCGCATACTGAGTCAAAACAGACTTAAAAAATAATTTTTCATTGACTGCACCAGCAACCTAAAAACGTCCGTCTATTTATTTTCCTGTTTTGTTGTGAAAATTATAGGATTTGTATAAGTTTAGTACGTCACCTCCGACATCAGGACGTTATTCAGCACAACGGCACAGTACCAATAATAGTAATAGCAGTAATATTAGACTCTATGACGTGAGATCCGATGTCAGACTTCCACAGGGGCGTCGAGTGCGTTTCTAATAGCGGAAACGTGTTGTTAAAATGCGCTGGTATATATTTTAATCATACCCCTTGTGTTTGCCGTGCACGACACTTATGAACATCCCGACCATCCTATCAGCGGGGAGAAAAGTAGTTTGTACTTTAGCGCGGTACTTTCGTGCCAAAAGTGGCTGTAGGCTTTTCTGCTTTGGTTATATTCGGCATGTGTTTTGAATCATATTATTATTACTGTCGACCAGTGGTTCTCAACCTTTTTTCAGGGAATCGCCTCTTAGGCCCCCGATTTTCTTTTCTGCCACATCCCACCTCAACAAACCACCCACAAATACGCCTCCTCACTATTTCTTCAAAGCTTTATCATTATTGACTCCATATCACTGGTTCTCAAGGAGGGGCGTGGGACTTCAGAATGAGATGTGGGGATATTCTGTATTATAGTGTATATTGCGAGTAGCTTTGTCCGATCAAAGTTTTGGAACATTGAAATGGGACGGGACAACACGAGGGTTGAGAAGCACTGCACTAGATGCTTCAATCGTCCCTTTTGTCGTTTTTTGCCTTCCTTATCGCTCTTTTCGTCACTTTCACCGCCCTGCACGCTCCCACTTCTCAAACCTGAACTCAAAATCACCTCCCGGGGGAGGCGATATCGCCCAGACTGAGAACCACTGTTACAGACCTAGAATGCGTGAAGTACATTAACTTCCCGGAGCTTAATGAGCTCAACATTGTGTGTATTTAACTCCAGTCGTCAGTGGTAAAACATCCAATATGTTCCCACGGAAATTCCTGTTTTGCAAGTTGTCAATGTTAGTTTTGGCGGCTCTGTTTCATCCGCATTCCGTTTACACTATTCACTTTGTATCTCATACATAATTACTCTTACACGGTCGATCATTAGAAAAGCAAATAGTCATGCAAAAAGCCGCTGGTACAGACTGTATAGAAATTGATTCGTTCATCTTATTATGTATTTTGTATTTCATATTTTGTTTTCTTCTTTCATCCAATTTGTCAAATTTGCCTTAGTGTCACTGCAGCCCAGTTACAAGTGGAGTCGACTTGTTGTCGCCACAGTGCAGCGCCGGTCTGCAGATTTCTTCTTTTGGGGGGGGGGGGGGTGTTATGTCAACCCCTTTGTACCTTTCAAAGGGATTATTATGTTATTTCAAATTTGAGGCACTTAATGAAAATCTGACACATGGCACCAAGTGATTAAAACAGTTAATTTTTTTATAACTGGCGGGGCGAAGTAACCTGACTAAATCAATCAAAATTAGCTCTAACACCAGAAATTTCTCCACTAATCCGATTGTACTCAATGACAGCTGATGGAAATTATTAAAACACACCCCTGAAGTTATGTCATATATTTTATATAGTTATATAATATAATTGATGAAGAAATACATTATGGTAGAAGAAATGGAGAGAGAAGGTGAGAGAGTGGATGAGTCGGTGAGAGAGAGAGAGAGGAAGAGAGACAGAGAAAGAGGCAGCGAGAGAGAGAGAAGGAAGGAGGGGAAAAGAAGAACAATGCAGTAAGTTTCGCAATAGACAAATACAGTGTCGTGCTGTGTGAACAATGTCAGATCTTCTGCAGATTTAGATTAGATACAATTTTCTGAAGTATACAATAGAGAGAGGGAGAGAGATAGGGGGCGGGTGGGGATAGGGGCGGGGAGAGAGAGCGAGGGAGGGAAAAGGAGAAAGAGAGAGAGAGGAAGAGAAAGAGGGAAGGAGAACGAGAGAAGGAGCGAGAGAGAGAGAGAGAGAAAGAGAAAAGGGAGGGAAAGAGAGAGGGGCAGAGAGAGAGAGAGAGGGGCAGAGAGAGAGAGAGAGAGAGAGAGAGAGAGAGAGAGAGAATGTATGTGGCTATTGCGTGTGTGTGTTTCATAAGAATGTTTGTCCCACAGCCATATCGTACAGTGCAAGTCAAATGAAAACACATTGTACAAAGTGATCGTTACTTTCAATCTATTCTTGTATTGGGCTGGGTAAGCTTTGAGTTAGGGAAGAAAGTCATCAGACTTTGTTTTCTGTGACTGGATCTTCAGTGGCAGCATCCAGCAGTCGTGTCTGCCATACTATGGAGAAACACCGTAAATAGGGCGAAAACAAAACTTTTTTTTTCAACATTTCGATCTACGCCTGGCTTTTTTCTCTATTAATGTCCATTTCTTGATGACCGAAAGAAACCAGTAGACCTAGGAAATTACAGGTGGAGAGAAAGATCAAGCACACTTTATTCTATAACAAGATGCTGATGTCATGTACCTCGAATGTCATATATGTCGAATGTCATGAAAATCGCTGTTATGTACAATTAAATAATTATTTTCTTTGTAAAAAAAAAATGCCCCTATATCGTTAATATCTGCCAGGTTTTAGCTTTTCAAAGCTGGCATTTTCTCCACCGATGTCTGATTTTCAAGTTCCTCGTTAAAATTACTCATGGAATAAATTTAGAAGATCAGCCTTCTGCATTGCTGTGTTATTTATGGAGAATCCTCGTAGTCCCTTCGGGAAACGAAAGAAGAAAAATTGGATAAAATAACTTTCTGCATATAAACTTGGTCCAGTAAAATGTAGGAACACTAAAGGGAAATATTCATTACATGGGAATGGCCTTTTAGTGACATTCTTTTTTTACAGGCTTGAGCTAGAGATAATTAGTGGAGTAATTACGGGTAGAATTACTTGAATTAGCATTATGAAAGTATTATGCTTGTCATTTCTTCCTTCTCATCCGTCTCTGTTTCTCTCTCTGCCTGTATGTATCTCTCTCTCTCTCTCTTTCTCTCTCTCTCTCTCTCTTTCGCTCCAACTCTCTCTCTTCCGTCTGTCTCTCTATTTTCCTTACTTTCTCTCCCCGTCTTTCTCTCCATCTTTCTTTTCTTTGACTGTCTCCCTCTCTCTTTCTTTTTTTCTTCGTCTGTCTGTTTGTCTGTCTGTCTGTCTGTCTCTTTCTATCTCTCTTGTTTTTTCTTTATCTGTTGCTTTCTCCGTCTGTCTGGCTCTCTCTCTTTCTCTCTCTTTTCTTCCTCTGTCTGTTTCTCTCTGTCCGACCTCTCTTTCACCCCTGTCTCTCCCCTTCGCTCTGACCCTCTCCCCTCTCCCTAATCTTCTCTCTCTCTTCTCTTTGAACACCCCCTGTCAAATTTCGAAGATTCCAGTCTTCGAACAACACCTGCAACCCGAGATAGTAATAGTTCTCTCCTGTACTCACAGCCACCCTGCCAGCGAGGGCCGGCTACCTCTTTCAACTGACACCCAGACGCAAAGCTAGTAAAAACTTTGAAATTTGTGCAAACCCAGCAATACACCTGAGTAGCAGATTGCAAAGAAATACATCAAATAGGAGGAAATAAAGGAACGTGTCATGTGATAAAAAAACATCTCCATTATATCATTCGGTTATAATGAATGGACACTCAATAGGGGACGGCTAGCCTTAGCTCAGGATGCAAGATAAGTGGGACAACCTATTTTGCCATTGCCTTGTTTGAAATCCAGTTTTGTCTTGTTCTCACCTTATATATATATATACCCACGAAATATATAATTTGTTCTATTATTATTCTCATCAGTCCACAGCAACCGCTCCGGAATTTTTACGGGAAAATGAGGTATGAAAAACCCTCTTTGTCTCTATAACAGTGAGGAGCGGAGCGGAACGGATGCCGTGGACAAGTATACAGAGGCAAAGAGTGTTTTACTTTTTTTTATAGGTCATTTTCGGTAAAAAAAACAAAAGAAAAACATCAGAGCGGGGCGGATGTTGTAGACAAGACCAGTAACTCCTGTAGTTTCCTAAAACTTTCTGTTAGCAAACAAACAAACAAACAAACAAACAAAAACTAAAATATTTACTTTTTTTTTTTTTTTTGCTTCACTGTAATCTGGAAACTCTACCATCATGACGTACACGTGTGGCGTGTGCGAAGCTGGGTAGAGTTTCTATCATGCCAAAACAGCGTCTTCCTTTCGACATAATCACTAGCCAACCAGAATTCATGTGCCATCTTCAAGTTATAATGAGTGCTCCTCGTTCCATCTCAAAGGTGAGATTGGTGAGAATGTTAAAAATCACCTAGATATTCTATAAGCAGCAGGTATTGCTGGAGCAAATACGATAAAAATGCCATGGCTCCATTTTTTTTAGAATCGGGTTACCAAATCTTGAACATTTATTCTTTACCCTCTTAAGAACGAAAAATAAAAAGGGGGGGGTGTAGGGGGGAATACCAGCTGCAATCACACTTTGAAGTGTTTCTTTAATCAATAGGGCGTTGGTGAAATGCTTGTGGCGGACGGTATCAGCTCAGAAAGGAGTGCTGGATGTTTTAATTGAAAACTGAAGCCGAGATTTGCGTCAAAGGTTTATTTTAAAATTCTGTGCAGTGTCGATAGATAAGAGACAGCCAGACAGAGAGAGAGAGAGAGAGAGAGAGAGAGAGAGAGAGAGAGAGAGAGAGAGAGAGAGAGAGAGAGAGAGAGAGAGAGCATTTGAGAGAAAGAGAGACACAAAGAGAGGGTGAGGGAAAGAGAGACATAGAAACATGGAGTGAGAGAGAGATGTGGAAGACAGAAATGGCACACTCAGGATTTCCGTGGATAAATCGTTTTCTATTTTACGATTGCCAAAAGTTGGGTGAACGAAATAGGAGTGAGTTCTTGCTCAACGATAACACTCAGGAGGTTTTATAGTTGCAGAGGTGTCCGAAAAGTTCACACACTGAGAAATGCAATACAAGTTTCACTCACGAGGAGTGGACAAGCAGACAGGGACAAATTGTACGAAAGTTTGCCTATTTTATTGTACATCTTCCAAAGAGAGCAGAACGTCGGTTACTTTGGCCACTACTGTTGTGCGTAATACATTAATAGTCAAATTTTAACTTCTGAATTGCGCACGTTAAATACTTATAGTGTGTCCTAAAATTCATAATGAGACTTAAGCTCGAATATCTCCACAGGGCAGTGGCGTGCAGAAAGTGGGGGGCGGGGGCGACGGCCTCGTATATCCATTTCAAGGGGCATCCGATAAAAGAGTGCCTAGGTTCTATGCTTGAGTCTTGGGGCATATAATCAAGGGGTTGGCTCCGGGCATGATGGGGCATCACAAAATCTAAATATGCCACTGCCACAGCGGTGTGATTAGAGTATTCCAAGATTTGCACTACTACGTCTTTGCGTTTTGCCTGAACAAAATAATGTATTATTTGTCAGTTTTTCTTTTTCTGGAAATAACGAACATTCTATGTTGAATAATTTATGAAGAAAAGTGAAAAATCGCGAATAAGAACAAGCTTACAATACTGAATAATATACATCAGTGCATGATTAATCGCAAACCGTGTCTCCTCACATAATAACAATAATCCACGTTACCCGTGACACGTGTCAAGAAACGTCGAAGTTGATAATGAGGACATTGCGTGCTTCGGTTGTGTCATGTCTTGGATTTCCCGTTCCATGCTCCATTACTTCTCAATAGGAAAACATTACGTTACCATGTAATGCAATACTGGTCTTAGAATGTTAATGTTTAATTAGCGAGTGTCTGGAGTATTAGGAATGTTTTCTGCAGCGTAACAGTTCCAATACAAGATTCGTAGTGTTAATGGTACACCTTGTGCACTCGTTACACTTGAAGTAACTGTACCATTATTCTTACCCCTTCTGTTTTGTTTGGCTTTTTTTGTGACAGATAAGCATGGTAACGGGAAAGTCTCATTAGTCAATGTTAAAGGATTATTTAATGATAGTTATTAATACTGCTTCCCATGTGAAAAGTGGGAAGGGAATTATTAGGGAGAATTGGTGGAGAGAGAGAGTGCGTGTGTGTGTGTGTGTGTGTGTGTGTGGGTGTGATGGGAGAGTGAGAGGGAGCAATGGCAGAGACAGACATAGAGAATAATGGGAGAGTCAAAACGAGTGAGAAAGAGAGAGAGAGAGAGAGAGAGTGAAAGAGATAGTGAAAGTCTCGTGGTTATTCTATGCGGTACAACTAGTTCATATTTGAACATCCAAAAATCCTTAGCAAAATAATCCACGTTATTGCAATTTTCTTTTCCATTTCGTTTTGAAACAAAGTCTTTTTAAACAGATCGTATTATTCCCACCACCCTTTATTCCTTGTGGCGTTCCCCGTCTCTCAGTTAATTCTTTGGGCTACTGCACCTCACTATTTTAACAACAATGCAGTCAGGGAGATCCGAAATGCATACATGTATTATGATGTGCTGTAGTGGTATATTTGTTAGCACCAAATCACGAAGAAGAAGATGACTAAAATAGCCCTATTTCAGAACGAAACAAGGACTAGACCAGGAGAGGAATAAGGTAAAGAGCAAGCCAGACAGAAACAAGAGAGGAAAACAAGAAAGAATAGAGAACACAATGGGTTGTATGCGATATGACGCGTTTCCGGTTGCTGCGAACAGCTGTCCGCCATTTTGACGGACCTGGCGACCGAGTTGTTTACGTCGTACTAGGCCCTATATTAAATTTCCTTTGAAATGCCTGACTTTTGTTGTATTGTGGGGTGCCAAAATAAGAGATCAAAGCAGAAGGACCTCAGTTTTTTGTTTGTTTGTGACTGGAGAAGGCCAGGCAACCGAAGATTTGACCAGGAAGAGGCGCCTAGCATGGTTAAAAGCTATGAATCGAAAGAATTTAGGAGACAAGGAAGCGACAAATAAGCCCTGGCTTCGAGTATGCGGGGAACATTTTGCGTCTGGTCAT
This sequence comes from Onchidella celtica, assembly GCA_963931925.1. Lineage (NCBI taxonomy): Eukaryota > Metazoa > Mollusca > Gastropoda > Systellommatophora > Onchidiidae > Onchidella > Onchidella celtica. The sequence goes on along the minus strand of OZ007567.1, from coordinate 57,422,644 downwards.
GTCAGTGGCATTTATTTGTTTTTGATCAATCATAGCATAGTTTCTATATAACTCGCACTTTGGTTGAAGCATTTTCTATCTGACTATTCCAGTATAGAATAGAACTAATTTTACTACAAATGGTATAGATCTAAATGAACCAGGATCCATGACGAAATTCCTATTTTACGGTTTTCAGGGTAGATTTATACACACACAAAAAAAATGAGCAGACAATGCAGAAAACAAAATGTTGTAGACTATATAATAGAGCTATTACATGCAGCCTATACATTGTAACTTTTATAATCCAATGCCAAGTAGTTCTACAACTTTTATTCCATACTCATTCAACACTGCTTTAGTAAGATCTGATTCCATTATCCAGGACAATAATACATGAATTGGTCATTGCTGATGTATAGATCTATTCACTATCTTCAACACATCTTCAATATAAATATTACTTCGTAAGACTAAGAGTTACCAAGAAAATCTAGATAGGTCGTCTACTACGCACAACCACGTATTACTAGTAGATCTAGTTAAATGTACAGTACATGTGGGCCTAGATCCAGATCTAGATCTCGTAATACAATCTAGTCACAGGATTGACATGTTGATCAATGGATCTAGATCTATCTAGATCTAGAATCTAAATCTATACACTGTATCTGGTCTAGATATAATATGTGGTGTGGTGTATCTTTATTATTATGCATATTCTTGTTCATTAAACAAAAGTCAATGTAAGTGAGCAGAAGCTCGGGGGGGGGGGGGGAGGGGAGGCAGAGCACTAGGATAACAGTTCAAGAGAAAATAAGTAGTAGGCGGACGAAGGTTGTAGTGCCTAGTTAGTGCTCGGGAAAGCAAAGCGGGAGTGAAAGAAGGAAGAAAGAAAAATGATCAAGATGGGACTAGAACCCGCGACCTCTGCTGCTACGGCACCCGTCGCCTTGCCAAGAAGAAAACAGATCGCTTAACCGTTCGGCCACTCCGTCTCTCAAAAAGAGAGACGACCCAACCCACTTGCGTCACCCCTCCCTGTTCTCTCGTCTTGTTCATTAGTGTAGTTGATGCATTTCAGCACGTTTGTTTTTTTTTTCACTTCATTTTCTGTCTTCTCCTTAGTTTGCTTTCTATCGTTTGGTTTTGTTTTTTTTTATTTCTCACGCAGGGTTTCGCTCCATTGGGTCAGTCTTGTCTATAAACAATAATTTCGCCTCATAGCGTCTCAGCGATCGCGGATTCAGAGCGGATGCGTTGCTCATGTCTTGTTCGGCTGCCATTTTCTCCAATCGGCAGTCCGTCAAAATGGCTGACGGCGCATGTCACGTGACTATCTAATACAACCCATTGTAAACGCCAATGGGAGGGAAACTTCTGAAAATGAAGATCCCAACGCCCCAAGGTAGATACAATGTCGTTGATGCGGCCCACAGACCAATGATGTTCGTAATAACTAAGAACTGTTTCTGCTGTTGTAGTTGTTTCAAAATCAATGCAGGTACCTGATCAGCGACATTGCTTGCTTTTGTGTGTGTGTGTGTGTGCAGGTGTATGCCCGTGTGTTTGTGCGTATGTCATCATCATCATCATCATCATCATCATCATCATCATCATCATCATAACCACCATCATCATCATCATCATCATCATCATCATAACCACCATCATCATCATCATCATCATCATCATCATCATCATAACCACCATCATCATCATCATCATCATAACCACCATCATCATCATCATCATCATAACCACCATCATCATCATCATCATCGTCATAACCACCACCATCATCATCATCATCATCATCATAACCACCATCATCATCATCATCATCATCACCATCATCATCATCATCACCATAATCATCATTATCATCATCATCATCATAACCGTCATCATCATCATCATCATCACCATAATCATCATTATCATCATCATCATCACCATAATCATCATTATCATCATCATCATCATAACCATCATCATCATCATCATCATAATAACCATTATCATCATCATCACCATCATCAGCATCATCATCATCATCATCATCATCATCATCCTGAGTCTGTGTATGTGGGTTTGTGTGAAACGAATCAGTGTCATTTCATAATAAGGCACACGGCGGTCTTTGCATGCATGCTTGCTTTACAGCCATATTATTTAATTAACGACATTACAGCTTACAGGTATCCCCCTTAGTTGAATCTAAAGCCTGTGGCAAAGCAAAACTACTCCTTCGTAATAATGACAAAACACAACATCGATCTTAGCATAATGCTATCAAGTGATAATGGATGTTTTGATCAGCTATAATGAACATCTAAAGAGACAAGAAGAAAACATAGGAAAAACTTCCGTGACGAAGGGGGTGGGTTTATTTTTGTCGTTGTTTTCGTTTTTCCTGCGCCCACGAGTCAAACGACCACAACAAGATAGTTTTTTTTATAACATTCTTTTTTTTTTTTTTTTAAGCGCAAAGGTGCGTGTCGCTGGCTGTGCGTGCATATTTTTAATATTGTGCCATCACTTCCGCGCCCGATAAGAATAAGAAAAGATAGTGAACAATTACAGCGGCTTCCACATTTAGTTCCGCTTTTAAATAATGCAACAGAAACTCTCTCGTCGTTTGTTGTTGTTGTTGTTGTTGTTGTTGTTTTCGTTTATTAGGTTTTGCATGTTTTAAAATTCAATATCGTGAGTCTTTGGCATTAGATATGTTGTTTAATGAGGTTTTTTTTTGTCGTTATTATCCATCATCGCTCTTCTTTTTTGGGGACACGATGGGCTTCCTTAGCCGAATCATTTACAAAACATACCACCAAGCTCTCGGGGCTCAGTGTTTTTTTTTCTTTGAGAACCAAGTTATTCTGAAGCTTGGATATAAGACAAGAAGCGATAATATTATAGTCTTGTATTAATGGTTCCAACTATGTCTCTTATCACACGGGGAACGACAAATATTGATCTTTATATGGTCCAAAGCAGCGGAATCCACTGCTTCAAATCTTAAGGGATGCATAAAACACTGAAATTTCCACACACAAAAAAAAAAAATCTTGATAGACACCTTTTCAATTCCTGGAATGCAACCGCAGTTGTTTCTAACTTTTGTCACACGTTTTAGTATGTCCTTTGTATTTCTGAATTGAGAATGACTAGCAAAGCGCTTAAAGCGTGCATTATCCGACGAAACATTATATGAATGTTGTTTATTATTATTGTGATATTCTTCTTCTTTATCATTATTATTATTATTTTGTATTACACTCATTACAGTATCTTTGTTTATCATTTTACTCTGTTTCTCACTGATTTAGCTTATTTCACATAAAAGGCATAGTGTACAACTAAAAGGATATTCATGAAAAGCCAGTGGTGGTGAAAATTCACGCACATTATAATATATTATATTATTATTATTATTATTATTATTATTATCATTATTATTATTATAAAAAATCACGATGTAAAAATACCAAGGGTCTATGAAAAACTGGCTAGTGTCTATATAGGATAATGCCACATGAATTTGGGACTGCGGGAGAGCACGTCCGTCCTGGGCCAGACTTCCATTTAATGACAAACGAGTGGCCCGTATCTTAGCATTGCGATGACAGGGTGGTGTCCAGGAAGTCCGGCCAAAACGATTACTGTGATTCTTCCTGGTTTCCGTCCGGTCTAGGCCAGTAATGGAGCTAGGAGGGGCGGACAGGAAACGAGACAGTGTCAAATTCTTGAAATGTTTTCTTACCAGATTGGGGTTGACAATGTCATTGTACATCTTCTTTCTTCTTCTCTGTTGAGCGCCGGACATAACTAGACAGACATTTCAATGTTATTTCCCTGATGACGGGACTGTAACGCTTCCTTCAATGGATATTACGTCGTCGTTTTTGCCCCTTGTCATTATCAAACCCTTGACAAAACTGCATCATCGGCCATGTTATGCCAGGAAGAGGCAAGACGTCAGACAGAATATTATTGAATGACAGGACAGAAGGAGAACCTACCAGAAGAGCTCACCAATCACCCAGTAGGTGGACTTACTGGAGACTAGCTGAGCACCCGTTCGATAAACAGATTTGTCTAGTTTTTTTGTTTTTTTTTGGTAAAACTTAAGACGTCGGTGAACTAAGAAAGGCATTAAATGCTGCATAGATAGCATATAAGAAGAGATGCAACAACAAAGGACACCACTTCAGACCGAAAGGAATAAGAACAAAAGCCGAGATGCGTAGGGTCATCCCCAAAACTCAGCGATAGGACAGTACACAGTGTGCAGCAGTGGTGCGCACCGAAAAGTTTCAGGAAGTGATGATGTCATAGGCCCATAATGCGCATGCGCGGCTTCAATGAAACCTTAAAATGGCAAACCATGACTCGAAATAGATCTAAATGATGCCGAAACAATGAAAAATGAAACGTAGAAGCCTGAACATTTCATAATTTCTAATATAGCCCATGTTAGTTTCGCATTGATAATAATGTTGTGCAAAGTATGAAGCTTGAGTGTGACGCGGTTCCGGAGCCTTAGGTGACCAAAGTTTCGAGTTACCAAAATATATAGATAGATAGTTACAGACAGATGGTCGTGTTACTCACGGGCGCCAATACCTTAATTTCCTTGACTGAGATAATTATTATTATAAAAGGGATGAACGAACAGCTGTGAGTACACATTGCCCCAAGTTAGCAGATCCTCAGACTGCCTAAATCTGCTACCCCGGTGGCTGTGGTATCTATTATAAAAAAAAATAGTGGCGGGAGTAATGCATTGTGGTACAATTTTAGCCCTTTTTTTGCTCAAAGCTGCAGCCTAAATGAAAGTTTCAAAAATTATGAAGTTAATTTTCGCAAGTGGCTTATAATCCAGTGCAATCGCTTTGGTATTGATCCATTGAGTTTATTCAAGTTTCAGACAGTCTTTTTAAAAACATGTAAAAATGTGAAATACAAGGACCCTCTTTTTGGCTCCCTTTGATAAACCCAGATTTATTCGCTGACCAGTCATATTTGCAACCAAGAAAAAAAAAAAAATTCAAAACCCCTAATATTTGCATCGAAGAAATAGACAAACAAAAACTATTCGATCAAAATTTCCTGTATAAATATCCCCGTTACAAAAATAAATAAGTAATCAAGAATCGCAACCCACAACAACAAGAACAAAAAAAACAAAACCAAAATCATCGTAGCACACTGCCAAATGTGGACAATCCCAATTTCTTGCAAACTTCCTGTCGATAAACGAGGCGGCCAGTCCAAACCATGCTACGAGTGTAGAGTGCCAAAATGCCCACCAGAGCAGAGCAAACGCGAAAAAGACGCCGACTACGTTATTCTGTCAATAATTTATTTTTAGATCCACCTCAAGACCCAGATGTAGCTCTAAATCAAGGTGAGCCTGTAGAGCCGCATCATGTAGTAGATCTAGATCTAGATCTAGATCCACACATTCTGGAACCACGTGTTTTAGATCCAGACAAAGACCCCGATGGCGATGCAGATCATGAGCACGTAGAACTTAATCATCTCGGAGCAATGACAAGGCCATGTCAGTTTTGCACAGCAAAGTTGTGGAAGGATGAAAGTAGTTCAATGTGCTGTGCTAATGGCCAGGTTATGCTTCCCCCTCTCCAGCCTCTCCCTGAGGAACTTATGAAGCTCTTTTACTTTACAGGAGACAGTGAAGAATCCAAAAATTTTCGACAGCGTATTCGTTCTTACAATTCTTCATTTGCATTTGCATCTCTAGGCGTCAATGAAGATGTGTTGCCAGCTGGAGTGTACTCATTTCGTATAAACGGTGCGGTATGCCACAGAATCGGACAGATACAACCAAGCCATCATCACCCTAAATTTTCACAACTTTACATTCATGACACCCAAAATGAAATTGAAAACAGACTCCACTGGTTCAGTCACCTACAACAGAACATTGTCACCAAAATATCCACAATTCTTCATGACATCAATCCGTTCGTGAGAGTATATATACCCTGCCACACGGATAATGTGGTGTATCATGCAGCACTGATCCAGTAGAAATGTTTGGTGAGTTCAGTATTCAAGATAACATGTTGTGCTTTTACTCTTTCTTCCTGCCTTTACCATTTTAACTGAGTCTTTTTGCCCGCGAAATCGCGGGCACTCTACTAGTTTCACAGAAAAATAATGCAGCTTTATTCTCCCACTAATGCATGACTTCTGGGTTACATTCGACGCCATAAAGGCATTACTTCATACACTGACACTGCTGACTCTTCAGTGAATTATCACTGATAAGCGGCATCATAGTTATGAAAGTACAAGATCCAGTAATAATTATTATCAAACCTTAGGCTGGTGGCCCATCGAGTCAAGTCCTTTTTTGTCTCGGTTTTAGTTTGAAATGTGGACTTTGGGGTTAAACTGGACAACGTGCACTGGAGATGCAGAGACCAGTCAGTCTCCTTGGTTCAGGAGCGTCAAACCTGACTTGAGTCAGCTGATGGAAAGAGATAGCTCACATACTGAGTCACAAATAAACGCAAAAGAGACTTCTCTCAAATCACCACTAGCCTTGTTCAGGGGGGTGGAATTACATTGTTTCATGACCAATCAGCATTTAGAAAAAAGGACCATTAGCCTGTACAAGGTGAATAAAGTTTCGATAACACTTTAAATATGTTATTATCGATGTATCAAATATGGAAATATTCTTGTTTTCATCGATGAACGCACCCGATCGGAGGTCAGTGTTATTTTGGGGCTTACACGAAGATAAGGAGGTTTGTGGTTAAATAAAATTTAACTGCTTTGTTGACTAAATGCGTTGGCGTAGAAACCCCTTCTTTTGTGTTAGACATTAGTGACCTGACATTTCCACTGGCAATTAGTACCCTTCTTAAGGACTGTTTGGGATGCGCTCCTGCTTGTACGCTCTTTCTGATTGGGTTGTGAGGAAGTCTTATGCCGGGCTATTTCTAAGGGCCAGTTAGTAAGGGGAGAAAAGTAAGGACATTATGGCCTGATGCTGGTGCTCAGGAACAGATGGGGTTTGGGGGGCGGGGGGGGGGTGAAGGGAGGAGGGTGGCAGATATCAGGGATACAGCGCTGAGTTCCCGAAATGATGGTGGAGCGGAACACGTTAAGATAATATTTTAAATGTATAACTATTTTTACTTAGGTGAGGTCTGGAGAAGGGGAGGGGCAGGTGGATGAGGTTTCGGTGATTCCCCACCTTCATTATCGGGTATCAAGATAATACTAGCATTAAAAACATAGCAGAAATTAATCCTGCGGAATGCTGAAAAACGTCTTAAATTACGGGTCTAGTGCAAAGAAGGTTATAGTAACACTAGTGTGCGAGATTGGAGCAAAGAAATTAAATGACTGTGTTGCTGACGTGATAGCAAGAAATTGGATTTGAATAAAGTTCTGTTGGTTGTTATTTGTGATTGGGTCTGACAAAAGCGGGCTTAGATTGAAATACATACCCTTTTCAAAAAATCAAAATAATAATTATATTTCTAAGACGATTTCAAGCAAAATATTTTAACTGAATGCAGAAAAATGGCTAATCTTTCATGTTATAAGTAAATCTCAGGTTCCATAGAAAACTTTTTTCCGCCTTTGGACGGGTTTTCTCAGGAACTTGGTGGGTCACCTTAAGCCTGATTTCGTCAGATCCACTCACATTTTGTATTTGCCGAAAATACTTGGATATAGTGGCAGAAATTGATTTTTATTATTACGAAAACCTTAGTCTGTTTGTTTTCGACTCGGTTAAGGTAGTACAGTGCTGTAATTACATTTAAGAAAGCAAGCACAACGACATCAACAAAAGAGGGACTTATTCTGCTGAAAGAAAGTGTTTCTTACGCGTGTATTCTAAAGGCAAAAAGACGCCTCACGCCAACACTGTGCCATTAATTTGTCTTACACAATTGAACAATCGCAGGTCTATTGTGGATGCAGATGAATAGATAATCACAAGAAAGGCAAGCCATAGGAAGCCGTGAAATTCCGGGATGCAGTGAAAGAAACAGCAAACTGGACAATAAGCGTTCCGTTGTTCAGAATTCTCTGGAGGTGGAAGGGGGAAATGTCACATCATACTCTTGTGTAAGGGGAGGCAGGAGTGGTGTCGATAATTTGACGTGCGCTAGCATTGAGAAGAGACGATTTGTCGCTTCCCGGCTGAGAAATCCTGCGCATTTAACCATTGTGCAGCTCACAGTAGGGTCCACTAAACTATATAGAACAGTGGCATTTCGTTTTGTCCCCGATAACTGGCCCCTATAGAAATGTCGACGTGTTAGTTCAGCGGGCGGTGTTCTTCCCTCCCTACAAAAGCCAATACAGTTATATAACGGAAAAATTACCTCTCAAGAACACAGACCGAACGAATGGCTTTGGGTATGTGTGTAAACTGGACCATTTCGTGGTTCTTCTGAGTGGAGGAAAATGTTCCCCCTTTTCTCTCAGCATCTTTTTTTTTTTTTTAAATTATTTAGCACAGCTTTCTGTTTTGCTTAGATGACCACAGTGGTCCTTGTAGAAATGACGCAACTTTTAGTTTTTATTAAAAATTTGTTCTATCTCTATTTTCTGAAAAACTAGAGATCTTTCAGTGTGTGCAAGAGCTATAAATAATCACATTTTGACACCTCTTTTATAAAATGAGCTGTGGCCCTTTTCAATCTGCTTCACAGTTTCATAATAGTAAACCGCCAACAT
>OZ007567.1:57291426-57408926 GCA_963931925.1 Onchidella celtica | reverse complement strand
ATGGTAGTCGTTACTGATTAGTGGCCAAGTCAGTTCTGTGTAAGTGGAGACATCAAGGCTTGGAGCGCACTAAATCAAGTTTGTTTTGCCTTGGCTCTAGTGCCGTTCTGTGGAGTTCAACGAGACCTCGTACACTGGCGCGACCGAAACATTTATCTGTCCAGCTAGTTGATTTAAATGATTCACCCCTAGCTACTTTCTTTCAAAGAACAAGAGTTCTCGTACTGCCCTCTTTGAAAGACAGTGACCAGTAATATACCAGTGTATAAGAGATTGGAAAAAAAAATGTGGTTAAATGCCAAATTGTGGGTATTTTAACAAAGAATGTATTACTTGACATTTTTATCTGCCCAACCCACTCAGGGCGGCTTATGGCAGTACGTCAGTGTAAAAAAAGTTCAAGTCTGAGTCAAAAAGGACGCAAAACTGACAATCAAAATATTGGCTTCATATAAATATATAATATTGTCATACATAGTACTCGAACTATTGCGGAGTGACTGATTGCGCCGGTAGGTCAAATTGTGTTTTCCTGGCACAGGGAATTTTCCTGAAGGTTTACAGCCTATGGTTAGAGTTAGGGCCGAGACACAGAACACCGGGACGCGTATAAATACGGTGAAAAGTGGTCTTTTTCGTTCAAGTATGAAGGTGTGTGGTGCGAATTATTGCTTTCTTGACATCGATGATACGCGCGCAAGTTGGGATGGAATAAAAAAATGTGGAATTGAACATCTCAGTATTCTGTCTCTTGGTTGATGTTATGGATTGACCAGTTCTGCGGATAGGCCATATTGGGTTTTTACTGGCACAGAGAATTTTCCTGAAAGTTTACAGCATAAATTATTAAGGTTAGGGTTAAGGTACGGATTACAATTAGTTGGCTATTTTTATCTGCCCATAACTTTTTGCTGTTAACCGTGGTTATATAAAAATTTTCAGAAATTGGCCAGAGATTATTTATAAAAAACCCATTTTCTCTACGAAGCCCCAATCGCTACTACCTTACTATCGTTTACTATGCCAGAGAAGGCGATTAAGTGAAGTATAAGTCTATTATATTTAAAGGGAACGACAGTTAAGGGTGGGGTCAATAAATGTAGACCGTGTTTGGTGTTGCACCCTAGTGGAAATAGACCCCCCAAAAAATAGGCAAAACAAGCCTCTGTCACATTCCATCAAGTGCATCAACTGTAATGGATTAACAGTGTGAAAATGACCCGCGTTAGAGCCTGTACGCTTGGGCCGATTCCACGGGTAGTTGGGCTGTTTAAATCTATTGTTAAAACACAAACCAGCCTACTTATTTCAGATGTAAATGTTCAACCTAAGCCACGATTTAAATGAATATTCTGTGCCTTTTGGGTTAACTATTTGCCAGTTTAAATCTATTATTGAAATATACAAAACAGTCAGTTTGTTCCAGAGGCATTAACATTAGTTCACATTAGGGAGATATCATGCTAAGCCCAGAACCTCACGGCTAGTTGCTGCAAGCAATTTGTACACCAAAGAAATAATGGCAGATTCTGACTGTGACTCACCAGGCTTAGTATGATGGGTCTTCTTGTCTGCCAGCAGCTGACTGAACCTTTGTGGGCTTAGCATTATATTCCCCTTGTGTCATAACAAATTCATCTTTTGTGCCTTATGTTCTTTCCGATCTACTGTTGCTATGAACAGAACTCAGTCAGAGGTTATCCCGATGGAAGAGAGGGAACGGTCATAGATGTGCCTGTGGCCGTCCTTTGTTTGGCTGCGAATTTTGCTCCTGCTCATGGAATAAGACTGAACTGTTCTTTGCTCTAAAGAAAAGAATTTGTCTTTTGTTTTATGTAGATCTATCTGTATTTGAACTTTACAACTATATACTGTGTCTATTTCAGTGAAGTTGGTTGAAAGAAATCGATCCTGTGATGAAATACAAAATTTAAGACCTCGGGCACAATGTACAGCCAATACTATAGGAATAAATGAATCATTCATTTGGCACTGAACTCACCCTTGTTTCTACCTTTTGTAACAAGCTGGAAGGCAGCGATATTAATACACTGTTATGCTGTCATGTAAGTAATTAAAGGCATTGTTAAATCAAACAGTCGAGCCGAGAATAATATATCAACTTAAATATTCTTTCTCTCTCTCTCTCTCTCTCTCTCTCTCTCTCGCTCTCTCTCTCTCTCTCTCTCTCTCGCTCTCTCTCTCTCTCTCTCTCTCGCTCTCTCTCTCTCTCTCGCTCTCTCTCTCTCTCTCTCTCTCTCTCTCTCTCTCTCTCTCTCTCTCTCGCTTTCTCTCTGACTTTGTTTAAATCTGGCCTGGAAATTTTGCTTGAATTCTGGTTTGGAATTACAGTGAAACTAATATATTATTTGGTATCCAAACAAATGTCTTGTTTAAAAAATAAATAAATAAAACGTTCAGATGTTTATGGTCCTTCACACACCCTTCTTTTTTCCCAGCTGCCGCAAGGGCCATGGGCCACTCACTGTCATCTGTCTTGACTTCCGTTCTCTCAGTCACACCCCTCACCCTTTATTTTTTCTTCATACACATACACGCACGTACATACGCGCGCATATACACACAAACACAGATAGGCAGAATCCCTACAACAACACTTTTTTCGAACTCAGATCTACCAAGGATTCCACTCCTATTCTTTTCGACGCCATACTTTTTCTCAAAGTAGATCACTGAATCAAACATGTCTTTGTTGTTGTTGTTTTCTACTGTCTTTCTATCCAGCGCTCACGTATCGGAGAAAGAAAGCATAAGACCGTAAAGGACGTATAAACGCACAGAAGCCGCTACTCTGTTTCACTAAAAAGTACTTCTATTGTTTCTCCTGACCATAAGTAAACGCTTGTGGCAGTGAATTTAGTATTCAATTATTAGTAACTGATTTTATTGTCCTGGACGATCTGTTCGTTCTGCGTCTGTGAATTGCAACATGAACAAAGTTGTATATCTCTGTATCTTGGACCGTCAGGCAAAATGAAGACTATAATTATATGTTCCGTTTACTCCAAGATGTTTTTTGTCAAGCAAGATTAGTGTAAAAACAAACAAACAAAAAAGAAGCTATAATATCTATAATATGCTAACTTGGCCTATCTATATGAACGTTCCCCAGGCCCTTACAAATCGTTTGCTACACAGCTCATAACGCCTGTGAATTTTTTAAGAGATGGGCAAAAGAACCACAGAGCTGGCCACCCTGTCTGGTTTTTTGTTTGTCATTTCTACTAGCACAAACAATTTCCCCTAAAGCTTTAGGGCTTAATACGGAAAGTTGTGTCTTCAGCGCGTAACCACACAAGATCCGCAACAAGACTGCATTTTGCAAAGCATTCTGGCATAATTCCAAGTGTTGGTGTATTTTGCAGAAGACGCATTTCGTCGCTATGGTGCAATTCTCCTCTAACTAATATTTTTGGCCAAAATCACTTTTTTCATTCTGTGGGTGTGAAAATCAATAGCGCACCTTGCGCCAAAAGCTTGCAGCTCAATTCTTATAAATAACGATATTGCAATAATCAAGTTCATTGTCTTTACAATATTACATAAGCCCAAAAAATCAGTTTTTTGGCCCTCCTGTAAACTTTTCGAAATGTCAGTTACAGGAGTCTTGCAGCATAGCGACGATTTGAAAAAGAACAATTGGAGTATTTTTCCGGAAAATCTGCCCTGTCACTTTCTACCAAATCATGTGTAGTAATACACACACAAAAAATAGTCATAGGGAGTGAGCAATGATGGAAGTGAATGTGACAATGATTTCTCTGTACTTTACCATTAACTGCCCCTACTAGGAAACGAGCAGGCAGTGGCAGGGCCATGTACATTACCAGCCAAAAGAAAAAAAAAACTGGATTTGTCATGGATTTAAATAATTGATGGGGAAATCGCCTTTGTTACCGTTTGAAAATCCTCATAATAATTAATAATGAATTATCATTAAATATTTCATATTCGCCCACACTCCGTCAGCCTACAAACAAATATGGAAGAGTTGACATTTCCCTCTCCAATCTACGCACAGGAAACGAACTCGTGCACGCGGTTTCGCTTCCTCCATTAAATTAAAGGGCAAAAAAAAAAAAACCAACATAAGGGCAGCTGGAATTGTAAATCAATTACTTTCATCATTTATTCCTTTGAGGGCATCATGACACAAAGGTGACATCAAATTCATCAAACATGCAAGTTGGAAAGGTCGCATGCAGACAGCGCAACGGAAATACAGACTTTGACGCACACAGTAATAGCCTAACGCGTCCTTAGTTCTTGTTTGATATTATCTCCATTTTCTGAGAAAACGTTTAGTATATAGGAGAGGTATAACAAGTGCACAGTTTGAGACTTGTTTAAAATGCGTCGTGTGGCACTTATCAAGCTGTTTCACAGTTCCCATTTATTTCAACTCCTTATCCTAAAACTAAAGCCGTAAATCTTTAAGGTAGAATTTCTCAGTTGTGCGAAAAGTGGAGTTGGAACAAACAAGAACTGAGGTCACGATAAACTTAGCTATAGATCAGCGAACATGAAACTAGACACAAATCATGCTAATCCCAGATGTCAAACGGGCGTGCTAATGATTGTGTTACGTAAGCGAAAGTGAAAGGTGCGCCACCCTCCCATAACGTGCCATTTCTGAAGTGTGATAAGAAATTTTCATTGCTTGAGATATTTCACTTCGAGCTGCATCTAAGATGTCTATCAAAGTTACTGCAGGGGTCTTGCACTGATATCTACTATCTTTGGCAAAATAAATTACTCTGATTGTTTACGTGAAGAGGAAAAGAGCTTCAACTAGGACTAGATTTAGAATTATTGAAAAGATTCTCGATCGTCATGTTTCATAAAACTTGCGGCAGACATGACCGGTAGTGCCCGCATGTTTTCTCGTTGGGAGCAGTAGAGTAATATTGTGTAATGTAATCATAAGCTTGTGTAGCTAGCTCTCAAATCCGAAAAAAAAAAACAACAACTGTGCTCTAAGGCGATTAACTAAAATTAGAAACAGGGTAAATATAAGATCAATTCATCATGCTCCCACTCAGTATACATTAACAAAACTTAATCTACTCTCATCCTCCATATACACTATTTTGTGTGAGGCGGCATTATGTACGAGACATGGGCAGCGATTTCATGACTGAAAGAGCTTTTATTTTGCAACGAATTTACTCCCTGCCGTGTTATTTTCCCTTGTATTGTTTAAAGTGTCTGGCTTCCCTCCAAAGCTGTTTACATTCCTCTTAGTCTCACATAGGAACAATCAGGGGCATTTATGTGGCGAGGGGTGGAAATCATTTACTTGCTATAGTTTGACATTTTCACGACAAGTTTATGGGATACAATGCGCTATCAGTGCACAAACTGCTGAGCACATGGCATCCAGAAAATTATTGAGTGCTGTGAGACAAAAAGCCGAGGCCAGAATTTTCGCCTAATTAAAAAAAAAAATGGCTGATGTCTGTATTATGCCAGAGACTGTCGTGAAACAAAGAAGTGGCTCCTATAATGCCGCAGTTGATGTAAACCATGTACAGAATCGTGCACACTGTCTGGTTTTTCCTTGTCAACAGGAAAGTTATTGATAATGCTTTAAAATTATTACAGATGTCTTTTTATATCATTTTGTAAAGGAAGTAAGGCGTCCATTGTAATCATTAAAGGCTTTTAACCGCTAATTATGCATAGAAAGACGTAAAGGTGTACGCGGAAATATCTTGAAAGGTCTTGAAGTTGGCTATAATGTTAGTAATTTCGTAGATTTTGAGCCACAGCTGACTTTAACAGAAGAAAGTTTTCCGACATTTTGAGCCGGAAAAGAGACGCATTTTCTTAGAGTAAATTTGAAAGTATGACAGAGCATTTTGGCCTGAGCCTCAATTTTCACACTGTTGGTAGAAACTCAATTTTATAAATTACGTCCGTGTATTCTCCGAGTCTAGCAGTTTGAATAAGAGATGAATGAAATTGTTTGCTCCCCTGCCTACTGTGATGTTGTCCGATCAGATTTCAATAATTGTATCTCAGCATGAAATGTAATAAATTGTAATATTTAGAGTTTTACAGTGCTCAGATCCACAATAATGTGCTCTGAGACGGGGGACCTATATAACTAAACAGGTGAACTAAAATTAGAAACAGATTTACATATTAAGATCAATTCATCGCTCCCACTTACAAAAATTAACAACATTTAATCTAATCTTATCCCGAAACCTCACACCTTTCAGTATACGAAATGTATACATTATCTAAATAGGCCACTCTCCACAGATGCTAAACATAGAGCTTAGAGGGAAATGCATTGAACAGCATTCTATTTCCGTGCCGGTAGAACAATAGAGTTTCTGAAGGACCGCCTGAAACAAGAGGAGACCTTTGGAGGAAAGTACAATATTACCGTTTGTGGCATCCTTGTAGCACTCAGAGATATAAACTATTATTATGTGCCTATTATATTCTAACCGGGTTCGCAATCATCAGCTTCATTGAGAGAAACTATATAAGCGATAGAGAAGTAATTCACTAGGCACTGTTTCTCCATTGCACACCTCGACCAGAAGTTCTTTCATTATTCATCCAAAGCTGTTCTTACCATGCCCTGAAAAGTACAAAACTAATGATTGCCACTAGGATTGCCATCCCCAGCAGGATACTTGCATTTCTGTGGGCGCTGCCAATTTTTGGGATGTAAATGGAAACGCCTTTCATTAATTTTTGCCTTGAAGTCTTGGAGCAATTTATTGGTAAATTTTATTGCATTTCGTGCCGTACTGCCAAATAAGGAAACATTTTCAATGGCGATCTAATTTGTTTTGTTTTGTTTTTTTCAGTACTAGCAAATTCTCAAGCTATGAATGAATTAGCGTGAGTTTTGTTTGGATCTTTATGTTAGGAAGTTCGCTGCTCTTGGCATTTACACCTTATTTTCTTGTTATTATTTATTTGTCTTTTTGTGGTAGGGATTCGTTTTTTTAGAATTTTGCCCGGGCAGCGGCCTTGTTCGACCTGTTCTTCTCGACTTTCAACTGCCAAGGTATCTTTAACATGTGCTACGTGGATACGGGCTTCCGAGTGTTTTGTCCTTATCCGAGAAGACTCAGTGCTCTGATCTTACCTACCATAGGCTCATAGACAGGAATTTTCCCCCCATAAACTTCCAACATGCCTACACCGACCGGGGATCGAACCCGGTACCTTTGGCATGAGAGTTGAGCATCTTGCCTTTAGACCAGCATGAGGTATCAAGGACTGGCAACCAGAATGTCTTACGTCCAAAATATACAAACTGAGAAAAACGAATTTGAAATTTGTAACCTTAATGAGAATTCATATAATTGCAATAACTTCAACATGATGACATGAATAGGTGTTATTGGGCTATGAAATAAAATTGCATACCGTGTGTCTTGGATCTCTATAAGCAGTTACGAGCAATGAATAATATTGGACATAAAACATTCTGGTTGCCAACCTACCGTATGTTACAGAAGCTAAATAACGATTTACTTTAAAATGTGTTCGGTGGATGTCCCGTCATGTAAATTAATTGCACTGCATCTGAGTACTTTCAGAGAGTATAGTATGTATAGAGGTTTCATTATCGGCCGCTTTGCATCGCGGGACACGGGAGGCGCCGCGAAACCACTGTTGTTAGCATGGAGCGGAAAGTAGGCCGTGGCGGTAAACAATACGCGTTTGTGCATTTCCACGGGGGACCAACTGCTTACAAACGGCCCTAAATAGGTTTTTTTGTTACAATTTTTGTCACCGCCGCGACCTAGTTTCGGGATTTACCCGAAGTGATATCCCTATATACAATACGAAGTCTCTGGTAACTCAGATACATAGTACTTTTAGGCCGGTGGTGCCCTGAGTCACGTCTGTGTTGCCTCGGTCATAGTGTGAGATATGGACTATAGAGATAAATGGGACGTCGTGAACTGCCGAGACTGACACAAGTCTATCTCACTCTTCCGTTCGCATCAAAACAGCCTTGAATCAGCTGGGGGGGGGGGGGGGAAGAAAGACCTCGCACAATAAGCCCAAATAGGGCAAAACAGAGTGGACCCCCAGTGCGCCATTGTTATTCTTCATTTAAACCAGAGAGTCTGTATGTATAGACAGGTTTCACTATCGGTCGATTTGCACTACGAGACACGGGAGGAATAGGTCGCTGCGGTAAACATTAGCCGTTTGTGCATTTCCACGGGACGTAATAGCTTACAAACGGCTCTAAATAGTTTCAATGAGCCCAAAAATATGAACGAACCACAGTAAATAGATATGCACTCTATCTTTGGTGAAGACGGTTTCTTTCAATTCTTCAATTTCTTGTTTACCCCAGGGACTTAGGTTCGCGATATGGCGGAAGTGATATCTCTTTATACGTCAGTATTCTCTGTTTAAACCATGTTTTTAATCTTGCTTTTCATAGTTTAAGCAATGATGTCATATGTGATTTGAAACATTTTGGTGCTAATTGCCATGCAGCATTCCTACACAGAGCCGCGGCATTTAAATTGAACGCTCGTGTATCGGCTATTGCGGTCTATGAATTAAACTATTGCCTGTGCAAACAGGTCCGCATTAGGCCCTTTCTGCCGTGTGTTTCAGAGATTTAAATGCATCAAGGTCGCAAGTGATCTGAACTCTGCAGTTTTTGAGGGACACAAATCCCAATTTATGGAGCAATCTTGCCTTGTTTAATACAGGCAGTTCTTTGCTTTGGGGAGATTAGGTGGAAGAAACTGAAGCTGTAGTTGGCAAAGCAACAAATTTATTTGCCCCCATACATGTATATAAACAATATAATGTCTTTAAATCTGTTTCTCTACAGCCTTCTTTCTTCTTTCTTCCTGTGTTTCTCAGTCTCTTTATCTCTCTTTCTCTCTCTCTCTCTCTCTTTCTCTCTCTCTCTCTCTCTCTCTCTCTGTGTGTCTGTCTGTCTGTCTGTCTGTCTCTCTCCCTCTCTCTCTCTCTCTCTCTCTCTCTCTCTCTCTCTCTCTACCGTCCTTTCTTCTTTTTGCTTTTCGTTTCTCTCACCTTTTCTCTCTCTCTCTCTCTCTCTCTCTCTCTCTCTCTCTCTCTCTCTCTCTCTCTCTCTCTCTCTCTCTCTCTCTCTCTCTCTCTCTCTCTCTCTCTCCTCTCTCTCTATATATATCTATTCTAAGATTTTACAGGTATAAGAGGAAATGTTAATATCTGTAATATAACAGGTAGGGAAACATATCACTGAAATACTTTTTCTTGGTTTCGTTCGTAACCGACTCAGTTCTCATAGATTCTCAACTTTACAAAACAAAAAAAGAGGTCGCGTACAACAAAGGCTGCGATTTATATTCACTTTAGAAAAAAATATATACAAAGGAAAGCGCAGAAAGAATGCTGTTTTAAGATTCAAAATAGAGTTTAATATTCTTAAAGGGGGAAAATGAAGCGGTATAAAATCACATCCTATAAATCAATAAGAGGGGATGATCCGAACGATTCTGCGGTTTATGAAAAGACTTTGGAGCGTGTCAAAGAAAAGCAGCGTGCCTGTTTACGTGAACAGCAAATAACTTATCCTTTTTTTTTTTTTTTAAATCCTTTTCTTTGTGTTCAATTCTTTTCTGATTAAAAATTCTTAAGGAAAGTTGATGTTCTGTTAAAATATTAAAATCGGCAGACGTTTCAATACATTTATCTGAAAATAATCCTGGTGTTTTAACATCAAAGGATGTATTTTGTAAATCTCTTGTTTGTAGGCCTACAGCCTGGATGAGCTGGGCATTCAAGTTTGGAGCATAAAATCGAGGGATATTGGCCATATTGTTACATGGGACGTTTTGCCAATGTCGAGGTTTTGTCAGGAAAGTGATTCTCTCACTCCGACTTTCATTATGTATAAGTGTCAGTCCAAAAAGATAAAAACTTTTCGAGATACGTGATTGTAACGTAAGGTTTTATGCCTTTTAGCCCCTTTGCCCACCAAACTTCCATCCTCATTTTCCCGAAAAGGCAAAATGGCACATACAGCTAGCAATATGGCAAATACCCGACGATATTTTGATCGGTAAATGTAATTTCTGTACCTACATCATTGTTAGGCTTCCAGCTTCATTCATACTAAAATAAAAACATACAAATGCCTTGACCAAAAACATAATTTTGCCTAAGTTTCGAGTGTACCCATATGCATGCTTGGAAATGAGCAACTCACCCGGGTTTCCTGCTCACGTCAAAATCACCTTGTTTTAAAATCTCAATCGATTTAAGTGTGTCTATACTGTTTAACAAATCTTCTGCCCGATGCTGCAATAGAACTGCGGAAAAACGAATTCATCTGTGTTGATTTATGAGATGAATAAAATTCACTACAGAATGAAGCGTGACAGTGTATTTTCTATACAGTGATAAAGTATAATGTAATTTTCGAATTCGCTGTAATTGTTCTCTGTCTTAAAAATGTTATAAAGTCGATTTTTTCCTCATTTAAGTCAGCGACTTTACAGACAACTTCCTTGCAAATGCTTTGTCTTCTGTAGTCACTGTTTGTGTCCTTGTTTACCAGGGAAGGTATAAACTTCAGCAGTGAATACACCGTTGTAAACCTGTATTTATCTTTACATACACCGTATCATCTACATTTGGCATAGGCGCACCTTACTTACTGCCCAGGCTCATTCAGTATAGATAAAAGTATCTCTGCTCTTTTGAGTAAAATCACTGTATGTGCCAAAAAGCAATATTTGGAAATATTTGTTGTTGCATCACACTTTATCTTTTGTTTAATTATCATTTTGTAATGACTAAACGCAACTATTAGACTATTAGTTGTAAGAGAGATACCTAATTTGGAGCATGATATTGTCTTTTTCAGTAACACGGCAGAATGATCTGAAGTGAATATTATAAATTGTCTTATTACATTTAACTATGCGTTGTAGCCAGTTTCCCAAACGAAGCCACAGCTGTTGTTCTACTCAGGTTACAGATTACAACTCAGCTACAGACAACGAATCGCACAGATGCGCTCACAGTTAAAATTTATGCTTTAGATTTATGGGCGTTTCCTGGAAACATGATACAGATTTATCTTTACTGTGAGCTTTTGGAGAAACTTTATACTCGGTGTGTCAGAAGGGGATCTTAACCAGGTGTTGCAAAAATGTGTGCCCATGTTCCAGTTTTCTCTATGCTTCGGTGTATTCATGGATTCTACTGATTTTTTCTTCTTTTCCGCATCTCATTATTATGGCGAAATATGATTTGTGTTTGTTTTCTGTTTTTCATTCTGCTTGTACCCTCCAGGGCCTGGCAGAAAGAAATAATTTTCGGTCTGCAGCCAACTAGGAAGCCTATCTTGGTGTAATGCCGTAGGTCGTCAGAGCTTCTTTGACGCCACTTGTCCAGGTCTTTCCTGGTCTTCCTCTGGCCCTATATCTAGAGAATTGCATGTTGTATGCACGATGGGCCGGCTGATAGATCGGCATTCGCAAGAGCTGTCCAAAGCATTTTACCTTCTGCTGCTCTATGTCCTGGTGGACTGATGCTGTTCCCACCATTCCTCTGATCTTACATGATTATGCTATTTTTATTTTATAATACTTTAACGTGCATCTCCAAAAACTTTTTGAGAAGTTTACCTTTGTAATAAAATGTTTTCGGAACTATTTAGTTCTACTTGAGAAATTTAGATTGACGAAGCTCTGAATACCGAACATGAATAAGGTACCCAACATAGACCGAGAAAGGTGCAAAGGGGTCGTTCGCCTGCCAAAGCGCCCTAAAACCCAAACTCAAACTCCAATTTTAAACTCAGAACTGACGTTGTCTGTTTGTTCACTGAGAAACAGTTTTGAGCTGCCATGCAAATAATTGTAAAAATCGACACTCTTTGCTATCGGATTTATCCAATGCTGTGTATCCCACTCATGCCTTTCGAGGAGGAACTACAAAAATAACATTTATTAAACATAAAATTTCTCAAAAGCTTACAGTTTAACTTTAAAATATGACGAAGGAAGAAAACTGATGTACGATGCCAAAAAGAAATGAGCCCTTGAAGTGATGAAACAAAAAGACTGGACAAAGGATGAAAGGTTGAAAAGATGGAAAATGAAGAGGCTGAATCAAAGGCTATTATTTTTGTTGTAAATGACTGTCAAAGAGTTTCACAATAAACCGATTTAATTATATAAAGCAGAAATGAATGCGAAAGATAGGAATGAAATGATTAAAGAAACACATCTATGAAAAGGATGCGAAACGAGAAAATAGATGGAAACAGCCTACCCAATGCATTCATCAAAAGAAGGAAAGAATAAAAGAAGGAGACAAAATAGATGGGAAAATGTTTGTTTCGTTAGAACATTAGGAAAGATTTCAAATAATTCATTGGATATTGTGATCAGAAAAGGGAGGGAGAACAGAGATAATGAATGGTCTTTAAACAAAAGCTCTGTAGATGCCTTATGAAAAACAGTTCCCAATACAGGACAAACGTGGAAAGTAGCCCGTGTGGGGAAAAAGCAGAGCAATTTTGCGTCATTAAAGACAAGGCCGGAGAAATGGGAGGATGGAGAAGAGACAGGCCGGTCTCAAGAAAAAAGCGTCGTCTCCTGAAGTACAGAAGCTGGATAGACAGATTGTTAAAGGAAGAGTTGCTGATGGCAGATAGACAGATCGCGAAAGAAGACTAGGTTTTGCTGAAGGCAGATTGATAGGTCGCAAAGGAAATCTTGCAGATTAAAAAAAGGGACGTGCCGAGGGCAGATAGACAAATCGTGCAGGAACATTTGCCTAGAGCAGATAGACAGATAACAGAAGACTGGCCCAAGGCAGATAGATAGATCGCAAAGATACCAAGACTTGCAGAGGGCAGACAGACCGATTAAAAAGGACTTGTCGAGGACAGATAGACAAATGGCAGAGGAAGATTTGCCAAGGGCAGATAGACAGATTGCAAAGAGAAAATTGTCGAAGGCAGATTGATAGATCGCAAAGGAAGACACCAAAGGTAGATAAACAGATTGCAAAGGAAGACACCTAGGGCAGATTGACAGGTTTCAAAGGAAGACACCAAGGGCAGATAGATTGCAAAGGAAGACACCAAGGCAGATAGACAGATTGCAAAGGAAGACACCAAGGGCAGATAGACAGAATGCTAAAGGAGACTCGTGGCGAGCAGACCAGACACATCGCAAATGAGACTTGCCGACAAAGTAGTATTTTATACAAACAGCGAAGTGACAACAGCAGCAACAGAAAATGGATCCACAATTTCGAGAAAGACAGAGAAAGAGGGAAGGTGGGTTGCTATAAAAACATCTAGGGAAGAGGAACACGTATGGGGTGCGGACTCCAAGGGGTACTACAGGGCAGTTCTCAGACACGAGATGGATAAATGGGAAACTGAGTCAGCTACACACGGCATCATTCGGTGCAAATAGATCTGAAGGAAAAACCCCAAGACCAGTGTTTGTGTATACTTATAAGACATACAATCAAAGCAACATATTATGAGTGTACAAAGAGAGAGCGCACTTTGATTGACAGGTGGTGCTTATGAGATTATCTGATATTAACAAAATGCTATACAAGACAATGATATTTATAATCATAAATTCAAAGTAGAGCGATATGTTTGCTGTAGAAATCTCCACGTAAATAAAGACCGAACTCTAGTTTGAGAATGTTTTAGGCGAGGAGGGATAAAAATAAGCTTCGAGGTAAATGGTAACAGATAATGGCTGTTGCGCAGGGCAAAGGACAAGGAGAGAGGGAGAGAGAGAGAGAAAGAGAAACAGAAAGAGAGAGACGAGAGAAATACAGACAGACAAAGACAAGAGAGAGAGAGAAAGAGAAAAACACAGAGAGAGAGAGAGAAGAGACAGAAACAGCCAGACAAAGAGAGAAAGAGAAAACAGAGAGAGAGACACAGACAAAACAGAGAGAGAGAGAGAGAGAGAACGAGAAAAACAGTGAGAGAGACACAGACCGACAAAGAGAGAGCGAGAGAGAAAAAGAAGGAGAGCGAGTGAGAGAGGCAGAAAGAGAGAGAGTGAGAGAAAGACAGAAAGAGAAAACCAGAGAGAGAGAGACAAGAGAGACACAGACCGACAAAGAGAGAGAAAGAGTGAGAGAGAAAGAAAGAGAGAGAGAAGGAGAAGAGAGAGAAAGACAGAAAGAGAAAAACAGACACACAGACAGACAAAGAGAGAGAGAGAGAGAGAGAGAGAGAGAGAATGTAAAACATACAAGACAGCCGGTAAGGGCAGACCAGCGCACAATCAATGCGGAGGTTATTATCCATGCAACAGCAACCCCCAACCTCCACCCTTTCGCTGGCTTTTTGTTTGTTCCCCTCGTGAAGTTTTCAGAACAAAAAAAAATGCGAAAGTGTGTATAGGAGGGGCCGGGGAGGGGGTGGGTAAAACTGTTTTGAAAATAATGCCAAATGTAATTATAAGAAAAATAGAAACAAAATTTGGAGTGTAAAGGGTGTAAACATGTCAATTATAAACACAAAATGAGCTTGTGGAGAGAAATGGATGAGAGGAAGGTGACGTAGATATAACACAGTTTGACGTGCAAGATGAAAATGATACGTTGATCAGGATGTACGATGATGCACCGTGTAATATGACGCAAAGGGTTTTATTTTACGAAGAGAAAACACCCACGGGTTAAACAGGATCTTGACATACGGTAAATTCCGGGTGCTTGCTGTGACTGAACACCGTGGCATGTAGTACTACAACTAGGAAGTTGTCTGCATTATTATTATTATCTAACCCAAAAAGTCACTTCGGGCCACCATACATTGACGGAGTAGACGTGCTGCGCTCCCAGAATCCAAATTGTGTTTCGATCTTTATTTTAAGGTGTTCGCTGTTCTTGGCATTTACACCTCACTTCTCTTGTTTTTATTTTTCTTGTTCTTGTTTTTGTGTGTGTTTTTGTGGTAGGGATTAGTTGTTTTTTTTTAGAGTTTTGCCCGGGCAGCGGCCTTGTTCGGCCTGCTCTTTTCGACTTTCAACTGCCAAGGTATCTTGAACGTGCGCTAAGTGCACCAAGGCCCAAAATCCAAGTGTAGGACTCACAGACGTTAAGTACACGCATTGGTTAAAAGCTCTACGATTGTTTTGTGTTTTGTTTGTTTCATTTTTTTTGGGGGTTGTTTTATTTGTTTAATTTTCTATTTTGTTACATTGTTTAATCCGGAGAAAGTAAATAAACCGAAAGTTTGGTCTGTCTTTTTCTGTTTGCCATATTTTGACTTTTCTACAGGAAAGTTGGGCTTTCAAACAAAAATTAATAAACAAAATACAACACAAACTATCAAGCAGACCGAAACAAACATTATCTCACTGTTATGTCCAGTATTCATAATAATCCATGAAACCATGAGTTAGACAGAATTGGGATTTACGGTAAAGAAACAAAAAGAAGGATGCTTGCAATTACTAAACACAGTGGCACAATAACTGTAACCGGAAATCTCAGCTTTAAAACGAAGAAACGAAACGAAACGAAACCGAAACAAATAATCTTATTGCAGTGTCCATCGTTTTATAAATCTTTGCATAATGGATTATGCCTGCAGGTCCCGCAACAGTAGAACAGTGTGATATTTAATACTCAGATTGCATGACGCCGATGGTGATTTCGATTTGTCTGTTAACGCGCTAGTCCCAGCCTTTGTATCTCAAACATCGTATCATACTAAGCCCGGAACAGCACAGTGAGCTGCTGGCAGACACAAGACTAGAAGTGCACGCCACGGTTTCTTATATTTTCCTAGTAAATCCGGAGAAGACCCAATCATACTAAGCCCGGTCAGACACCGCCATCTTCTGTCCTGATTTCTTGGCTGTACATTTTGCTGGCAGCAACTGGCTAATGACGCTCCGGGTTTAGTAGTATGATATGATATTGCTCCTTTCTCTGTTGGGTTAGTAGCCCGTTTGAGACAAAACTGTTGGGCGTCGGTTTTGACTCAGATTTGAATTTCCGTTGAATCAACTAGGGAGACAAGACCTTAATGTTTCAGTCTCATTAGCGCGCTGGGTCCCGTTTATCTCCATGGTCCACAAAACTGAGACAAAACACAGTTGACTCAAAGGGCTGTGGATGGGCCTTGCGTGCGGCGCTGCCGAGTTTCATTATCGGGATTTTTGCTTCACCAGTTTCGTGATTGTAGAAAATAACGGTGTCCTGTACAAGGCCGTCAATACCGGGAATCGTGATTGCTCCCAATGTTAAGGAACGCTTATGCGAAGACACGGTCAAAAACAAACTGGAGAAAGAAGAGGTAAAATGAATCGAATTGGTACGAGCTGTGCTTAGCGATAAGACTTCAAACACAGGCTTAATAAATAGGCTAATATTATACCTGATTTGCTGCGGGACAACGTCATAGATAAAATTAGAAACGAAAAAGAATCCATTCAGGGAGTCTATACTTAAACCCTCATCATGAAGCCCAGCCCATGGCAATGGGCTGCACTCTAATTAATATCCAGTTTTTTGGTTCTCCAATTAGACCAGCTGAAAACCTTTACAGTTTCGTGTCTACGGGACATTCCATTGTCAACTATTTCCCTTATAGACAGAAGCAAAAAGAAAAAAAAAGGGGGGGGGGGAATATGGATGGAGAGATGGAATCAAAGAGTTTCCGACACAGGTTAACATACTTCGTAGAGCGACAGAAGAAAAGACAAAGATGGAGAGACACGTCCTATTATTTGGAAGAGAATTGTGAGAAGTCTGCGTATATGTGCTGATAGTTGTTAGGTCAAGCGCACACAGTTACAGTTCTCGTAAAGATCAACGAACTGGTGTGCAAAATATAGATTA
This sequence comes from Onchidella celtica, assembly GCA_963931925.1. Lineage (NCBI taxonomy): Eukaryota > Metazoa > Mollusca > Gastropoda > Systellommatophora > Onchidiidae > Onchidella > Onchidella celtica. The sequence goes on along the minus strand of OZ007567.1, from coordinate 57,392,063 downwards.
TGGCAGCTAGCATTTGAGTGATGATTAATTTGAGTACAGTCATAAAATATTCAACAATCTTGATGCGGTCAGAATAAAAGCATGACTCCTGCCAGCGGGGATAAACCAGTCTGATCCCTGTGGTTATTTCCACGTAAAAATTCAAAGCGAGAATGCAATGTGATTTTTTTTTTAAATCGCTTTTCAATTTTTGGTTCCATTTTCGAATCAATTTCACATGAAATCTTGAAATCATTATTTTTTACTTCCTAAATGGCCGCGCTTGGGAATTACAGATAGAGATAATGTGTTTCAGAAACAGCATATAGATTCAAAGAAGAACCACTCTTTTGTCATAGAAATCCACGTGTGAAAGAAAATGGAACAAACCATACGATTGTTTCATTTCTAGAAACTGGGGATGATATGATTGTTTCCTTTCTGGAAACTGGGGGTGAAATGATTTTTTCCCTTGTAGAAACTGGGGATTATAATTATGGTTATTACTATTCTGGAAACTGGGGATGATATGAGTGCTTCTTTTCTGGAAACTGGGGATGATATGACTGTTTCTTTTCGAGAAAAACTGGGGATGATCTGATTGTTTCTTTCCTGCGAACTCAGTATGAAATTAGTACGATTGTATCTTTTCTAGAAACTCCGAGCGATATGACTGTATCTTTTCTGCAAACTCTAAACGATATCGTTGTTTCTGTTCTAGAGACTCTGGACGATTACTCTCAATTGATGTGGTGTAATGGATGCTATTACTGAGTTTCCTAACCGGATCACCAGTAATAAGTGCCAGTGGTACAAGGAGCAAAAGAATGTTAAGGATAGAACTGATGTCGTGCGTAGCATCGTCGTGTTCAGCCTCAAGATTGCCCCGAACACGGCCACTGAGAATCAGATCGAAACGACTTAATGGTAAAGACGTTCATTCCGGTGTTGCGGGCATGATTAGTTAGCCCATCGGCCTTGTGTGTTGGTGACAGGCCCGGCGAAAAGGCTCTGTCTCCATGACAGTTCGGATCAGGCCTCTCACTTGGGACTGTTAGCTGGTTGGTCACTGCACACGCAGTGTCTTCTGTTACCACTGCAAAATTATTCTCTCTAGATCTATCTTCAACGTGAAATTGTCACGTGAACAAAAATTTATTATATCTCTCTCTCATATGTCAATACCAGATTACAATTCAACGTGGTTTTAGCACGTGAAACACCTCAGGCATATATTGTAAACATATCAATGTTAGTATAGTAGTTTAAAGTTTATAATAAGCAAAAAGAAATACAATAAACAGGACGCTATACTGACAAGTAAAACGAACGATAAGAGACCCTACAAGTCCTAACTTATATTACAGACAGCTTAAGAAGAAAGACAGGAGAGACATCTTCCTAAAAAATGTAAGGAAGGAAAAGAAACGCCACAATCTATACGAATAATGGATCCCTAATAGAACTATTCACAGTGAAGCAAATCCCCCCGAGTTATTATAAATAGCCACCAAGGCACTCCAATATCCTTCGTAATGGCAAAGAAGATATGCTAAACTATGACCCCAACCAACCTCCCGCTCTTAAACTAAACATATAGTAAATAGTAAAATGGCCTGGAAACACACACAGAGCGGAAAGTACGTCGCCCTCCTCAAGACTGTTAGATAGATGATTCACTTAACTTTGTTTTTGAGGAATTCAGATGGTATGTATCCCTAATCCACAGCTCCAAGCCCAAAAAACTGTATTTCCGTCTGAGGTAGATCTGTACGGTGAAAGGGTTCCCTCGCCGGTGTCCACGGGTCAATGGGATGTTGAGTTCACCATATGAAATTGAAACACAATGTTAGATTAATAGAAATTGCATAAAATCTATAATGAAAAGGACCTGAAAACATAGTATTACAAGAGTCCAATATCAAATGATGGAATAAAAAATACAATAGGTTTTAAATAATTTACCTAAATGGCATGGCGTTATTAAAGTTCTTTTAAGGGTCCTCTCCAGTGTTACGATTTGGGTCCTGCCCTCGCGTGTTACGGGGTGGTATATTATGGAATTTAGGTGTTCGACTGCATTTAATAAATATCGAGAGGTTTTACAAATTACTCTGCCATCCCATGCCACATACACTAATAACAATTTCGTGTAAGTTATATCAAGGACCTTGTAGGGCCACAAATTTATTACTTAAAATTCCTAACAATTTCGTCTATCTTACATATTAAAAAGACCACATCAGCAGCATCAAATGAAAATACTATAATACATAACTAGAAGTCTCCTCTAGATACTTAAAAGATTAGAAAATCCATATCATTCTGACTCATTCACAGTTTACTTAGTAATTATTTATCTTCAGAAATATATCTGCCTACTATCTCACAAATAATATTCTTATGTCTCAGACGACAATATTCACTCAGTAAATTACTTATAAAGGATCAAACCGTCAAGACACACTGACGTAGTTAAGATGGATCTAGATCTGCTCTAGGATGGGCTGGCAATCCCCAGCCTCATCCAGACACATCAATTACAATTTACAAATGTGTATACCAGTCACTCATTCTAGATCTTAATTGCAAGTAAAAACATTATAGTCTTGCATCCTTTGGTAGCACTTCTACTGGAAATTAGGGTCAGATTCACGTCATCGTCGACGCACTGTCTCGAAACTTACGATTGGTTCCCTGAAACGATATCAGGGAACTGGAGAAAATAGCTGTGGGTAAATTCCATTGTCTATCAAGGACATAGACATGTCTTTAACAGTCTCATGATTCTCTCAGGCCGAATCTTAAGCCGACGCCCTCGCAGATGGAAACGTCTGCATGGAGTGAAGAAACCTAAAGATGGCTTCGCTTATATCTTCTGCAACCCCAGCGAACTGCTCAAATTTGATTGGTGCATCCATTTCGAGCTCAGCTCGCAGTCTATTAATAGTAACAGACAAAGTTAAACTAGGATGTCAAAACCTTTCGCAAAGTCACTACACCCTCTACGTTTTATGTACGAATTTATTCACTCCTTATTCGCCCCGTCTTCCCTTGCTAAAGTACACCCAAACCACGGGGTCGAAAACTGCACCGTCACTGTTAATTTATCCATTCGTTCTATCTTGCCCCACTTTCTTTCCATCTCTAAGAAAAAGCGTTACAAAAACAAACTGTCCACGGGAATAGTTCAAGGACATTTGCACTGGCTAAAATCAATGATGCCATGAAATAAACAAAGCGTGACCCAGCACGGCAATTCAAATCCTAACCCTGACACTCATGGCACACAGGATTGGGGGGTTGGGGAGGGGGGGGGGGTAATTTGGGTCAAAGGCGAGGCAATTGACTGGTATTCTAATGCTACGTTGTTCTACATGTGCTAGTGTGTCACACTGACACAAATAAATCGTTTTTAAAAAAGAACAGAATATCAGTCTATTTGATCACAGCTCATGTCAATTCGACCACTATGACAGTATCATAGTGCGCTCCGGAAATATAAGTCAGAACTCGCAGATAAGTAGTCGTACTGACTTAATATTCTAAAATTACGAGTATTTCATATTCTACAATTATTTTATTGTTCAATTGTTTTATTTGTTCAGTTTTCCACCTTTTTTTTTTTTTTCTGAAGAAGGTTTTAAACCGAAATATTAATTTGTCTTCCCATTTTCCTTTGCGTTTTTATTGTGTCGTTTCGGTATTATTTATTGTGCAAGGCTTTGCTCATGCTACATACTACTTTTTTTTTAGTAGATTTTGACTTCGGTTTAAATCTTGTTGCGACCCCACACATTCTCTGGTTGTTGTTGCTGTTTTTTTTTAATATTTCGTCTATTAACTTTTTGGCTGCTTATATATACTGAGGACCATCTGCGTTGAAATATCATTCTGGTGGAGGTCCTGACCCCTTGGCGGTGGTCAGCAATTGTAATAGGTTCATAAGCTGAGCCATGTGATTAAGGAATGGGGAGGGGGGAGGGCAGGGGTGGAGGAAGCCGTGTTCGGTTCGAATACCGTATTACACGGGAAGAGCTATCAATAAACCAGTGGCCAGAGCGTAAACGGGCCGAAAAGCACTATTGATCCGGATGACCGAAATGAAATGCTGCCCTGTGACACCCCTCCCCTCCCCCACCCCATGCAGCCCCGTGACAAGGGCCCAACACCAACCCCCACCCCCACCTTCACATCTGCGTATTCTTTCTGTAATTTGAAGTTATTATTATAATGGCCGGGCCAGCTCATAGAAAGCCCCGTGGGCTCTCGGTTAAGTGAAAGTTTTATATATCACCGTGGGAGTTTCATTTGTTTACGGGCAAATCTTGACCGTAAATCTAATCCTCATCTCAGCTGTCCTTGTAATGAATTTAACAATTAAGTTCCAGATTAGATACAATTGGGTTCCCAAAACATTCGATCAAGGACGTTTCATAGGGTTAGTCTGATACTTCAGCTGATTCAGCCCCACCCACCCCCAACACCCCACCTCATACTCTGTTTGATCTGACAAGGACTCGCCAAATTGGGGATTCGTGCCTTTGAGTTTTCAGTTTGAATTTGGAAAAGGAACGTCGACACGCTAATGGTCACTCTGTGCTAGGAACAAAGAAGACGGGAGACAGAACACAGCAGAATGGTAGAATAGAAGCAGACACTACTAGAAGACGCCCACCAAACACCCGCTGGGATTCCTGCATTCACTGACCTACTGAGCCATTATAATTGCTATTGGTCAGTCTGCTACTCAGTCTATTATGTGACATGATATACGCAGCCAGTGTCCGAGAAATAAAGTAGAAATTACATACGTTTTTCAAAGATGTTTGCTCGTAACAGTATTGCCATAAGTACTATATACTTGCTTATCTTCAGCGATCATTAAGAAGGAGGGAGGGGGGGGGGGATCATACTAAGCTAGGAACCTCACAGTCAGCTGCTAGCAGACAACAAGTGCACACCATAATTTCCTATTATTTCCTCAGTAAATCCAGGAAGACCCTATCATACTAAGCCCGGTCAGACATAGTCAGCTTCTGCCATTATTTCTTCGACGTATATTTTTGCTGGCAGCAAGTGGCTGTGACGTGCTGGGCTTAGTATGATCCGCCAGATACCTCCGTAAATCGCAAATACTCTGTTCTCGGATTAAAAATATGTTTTTCTTTTGTTTTTTCTAGCAGCCGTGTGGCTTCTACTTCACGAGTTTTCAAAAGTCATTAAATTATGATTATTCAAGCTGCAGCTAAGTCACTTCACATTAATTATGTGTGATTAATTTATCTTTTTTTTTTTTATAAACATTCTATCCTTTGCTGATAATCTGCTGTTTTTTTTCAATCAATAAGTGCATAAACTGTTTAAACGGTTGTCTTAGAGGTATCTTTGCTTCGAATGTTTGAACCTTGTTTCCTTTTTAGTTTGTCTGAGATTAGCAATGAAAGGTGACAAAAAAAAAATATTTGATTATTTTTTATGTTGTTATTGTTGCTGTTGTTGTTGTTGTTGTTGTTGTTGTTGTTGTTGTTGTTGTTGTTGTTGTTGTTGTAGTTCTTGAAGCCCAATCGTTTTCGATAATCCTGTATTTCACTTGCACAATAGTATAGCAAGTCAAGCTTTTGTAAATGAAAAATATAACCTGTCAAATAGAATGCTCAACATTTTTATCTATATTATTATTTTATTTTCACACATTATATGTCCATCAGTACAACAGTACGTTATAGTGGATACTATGGTCAATAAATTCATCGTCTTTTATTCTGTGTGAAAAGTAGCAATTAAAGGAGAAGTGTGTGTGTGGGGGGGGGGGGGGAAACTTTAAATCTACTGGAAAGTATGAAATGAAGTAAGAAGAAAAAGACGAAAAACGAATACAAATAAAAATGCAAAGTTCAAGCGACGATAACTGCATTCCCAAACATCTTCATCTTATCCTCCCCCCCCCCCCCGGGACTTCGTTTGGGAGACACTGAAATTGGGCATCAAAAAAATTAATATATATACATTTTTATCACCACGGAGCTAAGCAAGATGAAACGAGATAGGCATGATGAATTGAGATAAGATAAATTGTACATTTTTAATATATATATACGTATTTATTTATTTGGAGCAGGTGTGGAAAACTGTTTCACATAACTCAAGTCTATAGAGTGTAATGGGTACAGTTTAAATTCATGCCAGAGAGTATGTACTTATAGAGAGGTCCCACTTCCACCAAACAGCGAAACTAGGTCGCGGAGGTAACAGTAATTGGAAGAGACCATCTTCACTAAAGACAGTGTGTGTATCTGTTAACTGTGGTTTGTTCATATGTTGGGGTCAATTGAAACTGTTTGGGGCCGTTTGTAAGCTCTTACTTCCCGTGGAAATGAACAAATGGGTACTATTTACCGCCGCGACCTATTTTCAGCTCCATGCTATCAATGGTTTCGCGGAGCTTCCTGTGTCTTGAGATGCAAATCGACCACTGGTGATTTCTCTCTATGTATACATACGTACTCTCTGTTCATACTTAATGAAATTCCCCTCTCTCTCTCAACGAGTACAGGCATCCATTTGCAATATAATTTATCCTGTCTATGACTTTATAGTTGAGTATGATATTGGTTTTCCAGTCACATCGATATTCCAATTTTTATTGTTTCATACACCACCCCCCCCCCCCCCAAACGGACCAACTGCGATGGACGTGGAACATTTAAATTTAACCTGGAAGTGGCACCAGCCAATGTTGATCGGCCTACTAGTTTGAATGGTGACGCCATGACAATCAGTTTCAATGAGACCCCGGGCACCAAGCTAACTAGCTGGATCGACCGACTAATTTCATGGTGATGTCAGGACAATCCGTTTTAATGACATCCTCGCACATCAACCAACTAGCTGGATCTCAACGAAACTCGATGTCGTGACGTCACCATTCAACAGATCTGCCGAGTAAAAATTGGCTGGTGGGCGCTAAGGCTTAGTTTCTTCGTTTATTTTCCATGCATAGGAACTGTTTACCCGTGCTGTCCGACAGCGAAAGAGATCCGAGAACTACAATGTTCTAGTGTCTTTTATGTGGACCAGTTTTCTTGATGAAGTTGTCTTCCCTGTGTCCCCGGAACTTCTTCATCGTGTATACCCCGGGGACCTCATTTGACGAAGGGTCAGGGAGTTCGTCTATTCCACATTCAGCAGTTAAGCCCGTCTTTATTCAGGTATTAATTTTGCTTTCGAATCAATCTACTGTCGACGCAATCACAAAAAAATGTGAAGAATGTTTAAAAAGTTCAGTTTATAATGGCGTGAACAGTCTATTGTTGATGTTGGTGGTGGTGGTGGAGTCGTTGTTGTCATGTCGTTGCTGGTGGTGGTGATGGTGGTGGTGGTGTCGTTATGTTGTTGTTGGTGGTGGTGGTGGTGTCATTATGTTGTTGTTGTGGGTGGTGATGGTGGTGTCGCTGTTGTTGGTGGTGGTGGTGCTGTTATTGTTGTTGTTGGTGATGGTGGTGTTGGTGGTTTTTGTGGTGCTGTCGTTGTTGTTGGTGGTGATGTAGTGGTGGCAGTGTTGTTGTTGGTGGTGGTGGTGGTGGTGGTGCTGTTGTTGTTGTTGTTGTGGTCGTGTTGCTGCTGTCGTCGTTGTTATTGGTGGTGATGGTGGTGTTATCATTGTTGTTGGTGGAGGTGCTGTCGTTGTTGTTGATGTTGGCGGTGGTGGTGCTGTCGTTGTTGTTACTGGTGGTGGTGTTGCTGCTGTCTTTGTTGTTATTGGTGGTGGTGTTGCTGCTGTCGTTTTTGCTGGTGGTGGTGGTGGAGGTGCTGTCGTTGTTGTTATTGGTGGTGCTGTTGCTGCTGTCGTTGTTGTTACTGGTGGTGGTGTTGCTGCTGTCGTTGTTGTTGTTGGTGGTGGTGTTGCTGCTGTCGTTGTTGCTGGTGGTGGTGTTGGAGGAGGTGGTTTTTGCAACTGACCCCCCCCCCATTCCCCCTCCCCCTTTTGTTTCCTTTTGGTAAGTTATGGGCTGAGTTAAACAATTGAAACTGATTCACAGGATCTTTTTCGGCGTGATGTTTTTTACTCTTTTCTGTTAATATTCTTTGATTTCTCGTTAACAAACTTCTTTTCATTACATTCGAGGTCAGACAAACAAAACCTAGGGCTCCGTTTAAATATTAGTAATGAAGAATGATCATAATAATGGTTCAGTATTGGTCAGAAGCCAGGGATACAATAGGTGTAAATCGGGCATAAGTGGTTGCCCAGTAATTTGCTTTAAGCCACCCTGCAATTCCCAAGATTACGTTGTGGAATAATTGGCTCGTGAGATCAGTCGAGATCGGTAAAACCATCGCTCTTCAGTGCCCCACCCCCTCCCCCCCCCTTTTTTTTTTTGCGCAAAAAGACCGTATTTCCAATCTAGGTCAGGTTCACTTATAGTCAAGTTCACGTATAGGTCAAGTTGACTTATAAACATCGTGTAATGAAATGGAATGCAACGTATCTTTCAGTAGTGCCACTGCTCTACGATAATGGCATAAAAAAAAATGTGAGACTTACGCCAAGAGGCAACGGACGGATCATTGCCCTCCAGCGCCCTGTGTGCCATATTTGCAACACATAACACAACTTAGTATACAACAACATTTTTATTTTATTTTCCCTTTTTGTTTTGATAAATTATCTAATTTATCAGTAAAACCATTTTCTTCATTAATATTGATATTTCTGCAGTTATTTGACTTCTTCAGAGTAGCTTTGCCTGTTTCAGAAATATAAGGCAGTCTGTGTTTGGGGATTAGAGGGTTAATATCTCAAAGTGTCAAAAATGTCTTAATATGACGTTTGTGTAGAGCAGTCGTGAAGGTATGGGTCATGATTCTGTACGACTGGAAGAACTAAGTTGCTCATAACAAAATGAAAATTGAAAAAAAAGAATAAAGCGGTGAGCAAAGTGAAAAGAATGCATGTTTTTTTTACTTGTCTTGTAAAATTCTGTTTTTGGGTGTGTACATTCGTTTTTCATGACTCGCCATTGCTGCCATCAGATCTGGATAAATGTCGAAACATTACGAACTTTTCTGATCAATCCAGGGAAGAAAAAGAGGAGTAGGTGATTCAAAGATAGGGTGAAAGAGGGAAATAAAAATGATATTTTTGACAGCTGAGATTCCCACCCTTCACAACTGCGCCAGAAACGGGAAAGATCGAGGGGAGTAAATAAAAAGATGTATAGATCTATAATGAGACCACGAAAAACGTTTTCCGTGATTTAAACTACGGAAGAGACCGATTTACGGAACGCCCCGTTCGGCACCGTGAAGAGTTGTTGACCTTGTGGAGGGAGAGAGAGAGAAATAGGGCGAAAGAGAGGCGGAGAGGGAGAAAGAGACAGGAAGAGAGAGAGGAAGGGAGAGACAGAGAGACAGGAAGAGATACAGGGAGAGAGGGGAAGAGAGAGAAAAAAAAGAGAGAGAGAAAGAGCTTGTGGAGAGAGAGGGAGAGAGAAAGAGCTTGTTGAGAGAGAGAGGGCGAGAGAGGGAGATAGAGAGAACCACAATCCACACAGTGGGTATTTTTTTTTCTCCCCGCCCAGTTCGTGGAACCAATTAAATGAAATTATGGACATCACCTCGACCTACCGATCAGCTTAAAATCACATTCCCGTGAATAAAACGTAATCATATTAAGGATATTCAGGTTGATAAAACTGGGTTGGGGGGGGGGGGGGTCACGGGCCATCCTCTGTAGATTGTCTATAGCTGTGGTTCTTAACTTGGGCGATATCGCCCCCTCCCCCGAATTTTGATTAGCGGGGGGTGGGGACGAAGAAAAGGGCGACGAGGGGGGGGGGGAGGAGGGTGAAAACGATGTTAGGGGGCGTTAAGAGGGCGAAAAAAGCCATGAAGAGGACGATTTGTGGGCAAATTACAGGGGGCAACCAGTGACTTGTTCAATAGCACGCATTGATGTGTTTTATGCACAGGGTACGTCTATTCTTTAGTGCATTTAAATTTGATAAAGAATGCTTTCTGTTGTAAAATGAATTATCAACACGCCTATTGTCATTAGCAAGGCTTTAGAAAACTTAACTTCATAATTTGTGTGCGGTCCGTCTTCTTGTGAAATGTATCTGTTGGGTTAGAGTAGGGATTGTTTTCTTTTTTCTTTCGGAGGGGAGGGTGGAGAGAGAGAGAGAGAGAGAGAGAGAGAGAGAGAGAGAGAGAGAGAGAGAGAGAGGGAGAGAGAGAGAGGGGGAGAGAGAGAGAAGGGAGAGAGAGAGACGGAGAGAGAGAGAGAGAGAGAGAGGGGGAGAGAGAGAGAAGGGAGAGAGAGAGGGGGGGGAGAGAGAGGGGGAGAGGGGGGAGAGAGAGAGGAGGGGAGACAGAGAGAGAGGAGGGGAGACAGAGAGAGAGAAAGGAATGGGGGGCGAAGACAGAAAATTTAAAGCCTAAGAGAGGCGATTGCCTGACAAAAAGGTAGGGAACCACTGGTCTATACAGCTCCCCTTCCCCTTTCCCCTCTTTTTCCCGGATCCACTTCTGGTGCCTTCCCGACCATAAAATCGACCCAAGCCCCACTTGGTTATAAATATATATCTAAATAATCGGGCGAACTCATGACCACTACACGAAGACGTAATCGCGTGCCAAATAAAGTTCACTCCCCTTTCCCTCTAGATTCCGCGCGCTGGGAGACTCGGGGGGAAACTTCTGATGATATAAAGATGTCCAAAATATCAGCCCAGGCTGATTCATAGACATAGAGATGTGTTGAAGTGGATAAAAAGGCATGAAATTGCCTGATAAATGGAAAACATAGCTGCCAGAGGAATGATTAGAAAAACGAATTGAAGGAGCGGAAAAATTTCCAGAAGGAATGATACAAAAAAAATAAATGGCGGGAAAACGTATAGCATGGTAATTCAAAAAGTAAGCAGTAAACAGCGACGATGATAAGACACAATTTATCTTAATTCTGTGCTATATTTATTGCTGTTCTTATTCGTAGATTGTGTTTTTGTCTGATGATTTGCTTTATTGTAGTAAATGGAGCCATGCAAAATAATTGCTGACTGAAATTGTGAACAAAATCTGGAATGTGAAAAAAAAAAAAAAAGAAGAGAAGACAATAAACAAACCAAAAAAATAACAAAAGGAAGAAGAGAAAGATGGAAAGAAAAGACGAAGACATTATGGTTTCTAAGGTGGAGGGAGGAGGATATCATACTAAGCCCGGAACGGCATAACAGCACACAGCTGCTGGCAGACAAGAAGTGCACGCCATAACCCCCCTATATATTTTGGTAACTCGATACTTTGGCCACCTAAGGCTCAGGAACCGCATCACACTCAGGCTTCAAACTTTGCACAAGAGCATATTATCAATGCGAAATTAACATGGGTTATGTTAGAAATTAGGAAATGTTCAGGCTTCTACGTTTCATTTTTCATTGTTTCGGCATCATTTAGATCTATTTCGAGTCATGGTTCGCCATTTTAAGGTTTCGTGACGCAGTTCCCCTCATCGTCCATTCGCTGAAGGAAGCAAATTGTGGATTCGAAAACATGGATCGCCCATAAACTTTACCGAAAAAGGGTAAACAAACTCCAGTCCAGAGTAGGCGCGGAATCCGAGTCGATACTGATTCTGTCATTGTATTTTTTTGTCTGTGGAGGGAACTTTACTTTGTGTGCTAAATCTAGATCATTATAAGTAATAAAGATATTTCTTCCGGGCAGGGCCGGGTAACTCAGCTAACTTCCTATATTTTCTGAGTAAATCCGGGAAAACCCAATCATACTAAGCCCGGTCAGACACAGTCAGCTTCTGTCACTGCATCTAGAGTATACATTTTGCTGACAGGAACTGGCTGTGACGCTCCGGGCTTAGTATGATAACCCCAACCCCTCCTCCCAAAAGCCTTTAAAGCCACCCACAACTTTATTGTTGGCTGTTGTTGTATTGTTGTTTTCTATTTTGCAATCTTTGCAAAATAATTTATCATGTGGACTATGCGTACCCTTCCGCAGTTTTTGAAATAATGTTGTTGGCTATAGGAGTATTCATCCCTGTCATCAGTGGCAATCTATTTTTCTCTCACCAGCATGATTCATGATAGAACTGCCAGGATGGTTATTGCACCATTGAAAACGTCTCACAACAACTTGGCCAGGCATGACAGTATTCTCTGACCATCTAACATCTCTTCACTTCCCACGGAGTTAGTGTGTACAGATATGTTCATCTCTTGTCCGCCTATCCAACTCTATCTGTCGCCCTTTACAGACGAGAATGATTAACATTTTCAAACTCTATCACGACGAAACGCTGGCCACAGAATAGATCGTTGCGATTATGTCCAAAAAAGAACGATGAATGTTGGCTTCCTGGCAGTCTGCCAGAATGGTCAATGAAGCCAATTTCTCTGGTTGCATAGTGCTATCCTGGCAATAACGTCCCCTGTCCGTGATTCAATTACTGTCCCATCAGACAGAACATCTTACGGCAATTCTAAATAAGAGCTTGATAGTTTGACCTCTTCAACTGTGATTTGACCAAAGTTGCTTCTTCTTCTTTCATTTTCTGCCCAGCACTGTAAAGGGTTTCTAATGCCACTTATCTATCTATCTATCTATCTATCTATCTATCTATCTATCTATCTATCTATCTATCTATCTATCTATCTATCTATCTATCTATCTATCTATCTATCTATCTATCTCTGTCTGTCTACCTGTTCTCAGTTCGATCAACTCCCTCTCCCTCTCTTTCTCTCTATTTCTGTCTCTCCTTTCCTCCTCCTCCTCCTTCTCTCTCTTTGTCCCTCTCTCTCAATCATTCTCTCGCTTCTGTCCTTCTCCTCTCCCTGTTTCCACTTATTTCTGCGCACTCTTCTCAGAGCGAATTTCCTTCTAACTTTGACTGAAAAGGTAATCACCGGCCGAGCCTTATTTACAATGCGTTAACGCAGACTTTTGACTACGTGGTCGGAGACGATTATTGCCAGTAGTCAGAAAGTCTATTGAAAAGAAAAGAAGAAGAAGAAGAAGAAATACGACATTTTCGAAAATTGGATTATACGTCCTTGTGGGCTTGAATGATAGACCGGCCGACCTACCGAGGCCCGCTTTACTATCTTTGCGAGCAATGGTAGACTTGTCTGAATGAAAAGTAACCCAATCCACTTTTTCTATCTCACAGAATGGTAGAATTGAAGATATATTTTTTGAGAGTACATTTTGAGAGTACGAAGAAGAACCCACAGATGTGTCAGTTACGAGCCTATAGGGTAATCATGACAATGCACTACCACACTACCTGAATATGACGGGTCCTGACATTAGGACGATAGAGAATTTGATATGCCATCATAATGATATAGCACTAAAATTATCTAAATAAAAATTTAAAGTACATGATCATAGATCGATCGATTGATAGATAGACAGGCGGGCAAATAGACAGACAGAGAGACAAGTAAGCAGGCAGAGATAGACAGAGAGACAGACAGATGCACAAAAAATAGATAGAGAGATTGGGAATAGACAGACAGACGGACAGACAGAGGCAGAGATAGGTAGGTAGATAGACAGACAGACAGACATACAGACAGACAGACAGACAGAGAGACAGACAGACAGACAGACAGACAGACGACAGACAGACAGACAGACAGACAGACAGACAGACAGACAGATATGATTTCCGAGAGCCACAAAACTGTTTGACGATATGGCAAAGCAAATACGTCCGCCAAAAAGTATGGCGTCCTGACATACAAGTGTAGTTATGAAGAATTGCCGTCCCTGCGTAGAATTTTAAAAAAAACTATCCAATAAATCATAAAGCTGTGGCATAAACTGGTGGCATGTTGTTTATTTATCATGGTGGGAACTTTTTTCTGCGCATCTGTTCCTAATTCTACATTCACGGAGCTAGGAATTCCGACTAAAATGTTGTATCTAACAAAATACGCAGGACAGAAATATAGTTAGCATTATCTTTACAAGAGATAGGCTTGTGAAGATTTGCTCACTTAACACACACGTCTATCTATCTATCTATCTATCTGTCTGTCTTCCTGCCTGCCTGCCTGCCTGCCTGTCTGCCTGCCTGTTTCTGTCTGTCAGCCTTCTGTCTATTTCCCATCGATCTCCTGCACTGCTACAGAACATTGTTTTGCTTCATTTCTTTCTGTACCGTCTTTTCATTGTGATAAAGCTTACACCATTTTATAAGCAACCAATTCTGACTATGTCATTGACTCGTGTATCTCTTGAAATTATTACCATTTGTAAGACTATTTTTTACCACATAATGAAAGTCTGTCTTCGCTATTGCAATGTAATTTCCTAATGGTAAACGAAACGTCTCGCGCGAAAATGATGAATTATCGACTTTTCTCTACCCTATCTTGGGACAATGAAATGAAAGAGATTCCCCTAATACCAGCAAGTACGATGTTTCCGAGGACTGGCAGGTCTACAACAGGTAGCAAATCGTATCCCAGGTCATTACAGGGTCGAACCTGACACCTGTCATAGCTTATCCCTGTACGTTCATCCCTTACTTCAAAACAAGATCTTGCAGATACGTCCCCGTGGCTTTGCCCTGGCGGTGGGAGAGTCGACCCCGTGTCTGGTCCGCTGATCCTAGGAGAGTGTGGAGAGAGAACAAGATGGAATGTACCGATATTATGAGATCGATTCATGTTTCTTCTCCGAAAACCGCCTACGCTTACTGCTATTGATAAAACTTCGAGCAAATTAAAAAGAAACTGTTAGACAATGTCCATAGCGCTCAGCACAGAAATAGAATTTAACAACAACTACAGCAACAACAAAAATGCATTCGGCAAAGTCTTAAGGCGTGTTTTCATGTGTACGGAAACGGAAACGGCAATGGAGACGTCAAAAGCCCTTGAAGTAGTGAAATAGAAATAGTACACAAGTCATGGAAACGCGTCTTCTCTTTACTATATGATGCATTTTTGACGTTTCAGTTTCTGTACACATGAAAACACAGCTTTAGCTTGATGGCCCACTAAGTGAAGATTGTTTTGCGTCTGCTTTGACTCATTGTGCGAGGTCTCGCTTTCCGGAAACTGACTCAAGACAATATAGTCTCACCGGGACTTGTTAGACATATTTCTTTTAGTTTTCTGTGTCGCCAATGCGCCAAGCCCCTTTTAAGTCCGTAAGTGGTCTTGTTCACAGCATCGCTCCACCCCGCTGTTTTTACAAGGAAAATGACGTATGAAAATAAAACACTCTTTGCCTCTATAGCGGTGAGGAGCGGTGGACAAGTACACAGAGAGGCAAAGAGTGTCTTATTGTTTCATACGTCATTTGCTCTGTGGACAAGACTACTAATCCACATTTCGCACCTTAACGGACACAAACGTGATTTGACTCATTAAGCCACCAGCCTGACGTACTTTTCTTCCTTTCATTTACTATATACTGTTACCTTTCTTTTGGATTTCATAGTATGCATTTTCTTGGTATTTCTTTCTAACCTACCGCTTTATTGGGAAATACACAACTTTCTCTCTTTGTTTGCCACTTCTTCCCCTTACAACGACAAGGTTCTAGCTCCACGTTTTGGCTGAACTCAGTTACACACTACACATTACTTCCACAGGCCTTCTCCAGTGTGTGTCAAAATATCAAGCAGATGGGGTGTGTAATTTGTATGTGTTATTAAAAAGAAAAAAGTCGTTCCACTATAAGCTATGAGCACATGAAACTTCAAATCATCAATAAAAAGTTCTCAAAAGTTGAATTAAGAGAGTTAGAACCTTGTCATTCTAAGGGGACGACTTGCTTACTTAACAATACGTTCAGCAGATAAAGGTAACTACACACATGGGAGATACTTAATTATACAAAAACAGTACTTATGTACATACATTGAGAGCAAGGATGATTATATCATCCTTTTTCCTTTGTCTTTTATATTACCTGCGAAACTGTCGAATGAAAAAGCCCGCATGAAATTCATGTTTATGAGAAAATAATGAAAATGGACACTGCCCTATACTGAATTACACTATCTGTGCATAGACGCGATACGGTTTTTATTTGCATGCTTGTGTCTGCATTGTATAGGATTGCATTTCGGACACATCTTTTTTTTCCCCCCGTTTCTATTTAACTGCACTTTTCCCCTGTAGTTTGGAGCAGACTGAATCGAAAAACCATGTCTATGGCTGTTACGATGATTAATTATGATAAATTATGTAATAGATGGATCTCTATCATCTTTAAGAAGATTTTTTTTTCTTTAATACCATAATGCCTGTTGTTATTTTTTCTTCGGAGCTGTATTTTCTTATTTTACAATGCATTTAATTAACAGATCAACAGCTGCTGTTGTAAGATTGTATGCGTGTTAAGAGGGTTGGGGAAAGAGTGAGAGACAGAGGAGACATCACAACGACAGCAGATAAACGAACAAAAACAAAAACACAACGCGGCCTCTATTTTATCTATTCTCTTCATATTGACAGACCGTGTGTGCGTATGTGAGTGTGCGTGTGTGTGTTTGTGTGTGTGACTGTGTGTGTGTATTATAGGGGGAACGGGGAGGATGAGGAGGGTTCATACGCAGTTACATTTGTATTTGACCAAAATAAAATAAAAAAGAAAAAGAAAAGAAATCTTGACCGAAAGAGAAAAAGAAAACGTAGTGTCTGATTAACTAGCCACACTGTCTCCGGCGCAGACAATTGAGTGTCAATGAGATAGTTTAGGAATAGAAAGAGCATTATTGCGTGCAAAATTGAGATTTTATTTGCGATGGTCATCAGTCATTTCCGTTTACATTTCCTCTGGCTCCGTCCCATTTTTTGTTGTTGTTTGTTGTTTATTGGTATTTTTCTGTCGTTCTTTCTAGAAGATTTTTCTCATTTTCGAGTGTTTTCGTTTCGTTTTGTTGTCGTTGTCGTTGTTGTTGTTCTTCTTCTTCTTCATCATCATTATCTCCTTTCTCTTCTTCTTCTTCTTGATGATGATGATGATGATGATGATGAAGATGAGGATGATAAGGAGGAGGAGGGTAAGGAGGATAAGGAGGAGGAGGATGGTGATGGTGGTAATGATGATGATGATGATGATGATGATGATGATGATGATGATGATGATGATGATGATGATGAAGATAAGGATGATGATGATGATGGTGATGATGATGATGATGATGATGATGATGATGATGATGATGATGATGATGATGATGATGATGATGATGATGGTGGTGGTGGTAATGATGATGATGATGATGATGATAATGATGATGAAGATGAGGATGAGGATGATAACGAGGAGGAGGGTAATGAGGATAAGGAGGAGGAGGATGGTGATGGTGGTAATGATGATGATGATGAAGATGAGGATGATAACGAGGAGGAGGGTAAGGAGGATAAGGAGGAGGAGGATGGTGATGGTGGTAATGATGATGATGAGGATGATATTGTCGTTGATCAACTTTGAATTTGCCTCACAGTTCTATCTTAATCCACCACACTGATAAACACTTTGACTGAAATCGTGTGTTTTCAATCAGTCATGTAAAATGTTATATCATGAACTCGCACGCACCTCATTTCCCTAAATGACCTGGCCAGTATCGATGTTGTACCGACTACAAAATCAATACACATTAATATTATAACATAGCTGATCAGCAGTAGATTTAGCACTGTAGTTCCTAACCGTTCAAAATCTGCCGCCCTCTACATTCACAGCATAAGGGGTGAAACAGAACAAGTCTGATGTTTGTGCCAGCCTGGTGGCTCGCGCCTAATTTTTATGCATCACACTAATACATTAGGCACTGTGCCTAATGTTTATGCATCACACTAATACATTAGGCACTGTGCCTAATTATTATGCATCACACTAATACATTAGGCACTGTGCCTAATTTAATTTTTATGCATCACACTAATACATTAGGCACTGTGCCTAATTATTATGCATCACACTAATACATTAGGCACTGTGCCTAATTATTATGCATCACACTAATACACAGTGTATTAGTAATATACAGTGTATTAGTGTGATGCACAATAAGCGATATACAGTGTATTAGTGTGATGCACAATAAGTGATATACAGTGTATTCGTGTGATACACAATAAGTGATATACAGTGTATTCGTGTGATACACAATAAGTGATATACAGTGTATTCGTGTGATACACAATAAGTGATATACAGTGTATTCGTGTGATACACAATAAGTGATATACAGTGTATTCGTGTGATACACAATAAGTGATATACAGTGTATTCGTGTGATACACAATAAGTGATATACAGTGTATTCGTGTGATGCACAATAAGTGATATACAGTGTATTCGTGTGATACACAATAAGTGATATACAGTGTATTCGTGTGATACACAATAAGTGATATACAGTGTATTCGTGTGATGCACCATAAGTGATATACAATGTATTAGTGTGATGCACAATAAGTGATATACAGTGTATTCGTGTGATGCACAATAAGTGATATACAGTGTATTCGTGTGATGCACAATAAGTTATATACAGTGTATTCGTGTGATGCACAATAAGTGATATACAGTGTATTAGTGTGGTGCACAATAAGTGATATACAGTGTATTAGTGTGATGCATAATAACTAGGCGGCGAATACCAGCCTGACGCCTACACCAGCCTTGTTCTGTTTCACCTTATTTCTACCAACTGGCGGGTCTTTAAGGATGTTTCATTCTTCGTCTTTGAGTTTTAAAATTTCTCTTGCTCAGTGTTTCTAAAGGTGGGGCATAGGGATAAATAATACCTACTGTTCACTACTTTGTCCGATCATAGTGAGGCGCACGTTTGTGTGTGTGTGTGTGTGTGTGTGTGTGTGTGTGTGTGCGTGTACGTTTGTGTAGGTGTGGGTGTGGGTGTGGGTGCGCGTGCGTGTGCGTGCGTGTGTGTGTGTGTGTGCGTGCGTGCGTGCGTGCGTGTTTGTGTGTGTGCGTGTGTGTGTGTGAAACTAGAATGACGAAGTTCCCGGCATTATCCGTGATAAACCTATGAACCCTCCGTTCTATCCCTCTCTCTCTTTTTGGTCTAGAAGGCTTCCCATAATTCTACAGTCTTACTACAGAGTTCATGCTCAACACAGTACCATGCACTCATTTCTGGTAGGAAATTGCGCGCATGGGATTGAACGCGCATGAGTATCGTTTCAATTCTTTTTCCGGTGCGTTGGGCTTATTACAGGAAGCCAAAGCAAAGATCATTGTATTTTACATTTTTACAACTTAAAAAAAAAAAAATTGCCTGAAACTTGAGTCAACACAATCGGTTGATACAAAAGCGATTGGGCTAGATTAGTTCAGAAAATTAATTTTATAATTTTTAAAACTCATTTAGGTTGCAGCGTCCAGCAAAAAAAAAATGGCGAAAATTGCACCACAATGAATTAATCCCGCCACCACTTTTTGTTATAATAGACTGAAGCGGGGCATGGGACAAGAAAGATTGAGAAACACCGCCCCAGGTCTTTTACGGAGATTATAAATTTATTGGTGTTTTCCACTCCATAAACTTAGCTGCAACGCTGATATAACAACGTCTGACAATGGAATTTAGCAACCCAGACTAAGCTGAGGCGTCGGAACGTCAGGAGAAATCATTATGCAGTCTGAAATAAAAAATGAAAAAAGACAAAAGCGACTGCTATACTCCTTCCCAATGAACGGAATGTACGTTATTTAACGCACAGCCCACGCACTTTCCCATTTGAGAACTCTACTGGGGCATGATTTTACCCCCGATTAAGGACCATTGGTTTTGGCTTGTGTAGTGCCCCCAATGTTTAGCTTAGGTCCTACCGTGCACTGCACTGACCGCTGTTTATAGATCCATTCCCGTAGTTATAACGCCACTACCAAAGCTGGCAGAGCGCTGCCCACTGCTGCACATACAGAAACTCAAATCTCTACCTCTGCCAGTCAGACATTAACGAGGTCCCAGACTTTGAAGGGGGAAATCCTCTCAGAGCTCAAGAGCATGTAAATAATAGATATTTAAACAGAGAAGCTTTCGAATGAAACGCCAGCCTCTGTAATTATCCGCTTTGGGCGGTTTCATGTCCGAGATTAAAGCATTGGATTCATTACCTTTGGATATAGAATTATAGGATATGGATTCAACATGCTTTACATAGATTATATACAGGGTGTCTCTAAAGTCTGGATCCATGGACAAAAATGTATTCATTTAAAGTTTTATTACTGCTAAATGCTCATATTGACGGCCTTTGACTTCTCGTCACTAGTGTATAATCATGCTGAATGCAAGAACACAGTGGTCAGTACAGTTCCACAGTGGTCAATACAAGAACACAGAGGTCAATACAATTACACAATGGTCAATACAAGAATACAGTGGTCAATACAATTACACAGTGGTCAATACAATAACACTGTAGTCAATACAATTACACAGTGGTCAATACAATAACACTGTAGTCAATACAATTACACAGTGGTCAATACAATTACACTGTAGTCAATACAATAACACAGTGGTCAATACAATTACACAATGGTCAATACAAGAATACAGTGGTCAATACAAGTACACAATGGTCAATACAAGAATACAGTGATTAATACAATTACGCAGTAGTCAATACAATAACACAGTAGTCAATACAATTACACAATAGTTAATACAAGAATACAGTGGTCAATACAATTACACAGTAGTCAATACAAGAACACAGATGTCAAAACAATTACACAGTGGTCAATACAAGAACACAGATGTCAAAACAATTACACAGTGGTCAATACAAGAACACAGAGGTCGATACAATTACACAGAGGTCAATACAAGAACACAGTGGTCAATACAATTACACAGTGGTCAATACAAGAACATAGTGATCTTGTATTGGCAGTGTCGAATCCATCTTGGATCTGAAATAAAAAAAGGAAACATTTCAGTTTTCATAAACCGAAAAAAATGACAATGGACCCAGGCTTCTGGGTCACTCTGTGTAATGAATTTAGTACCGGTACCTTGCCTTTTTATTTCTTGAAAAGGTTGTTTGATCTTCGCAACAGGCACCGGTGTTGCGGGGTAATTTCTCTTTTAAACAAAGAAAGCACGGAAATAATTTCTGTATAAAGTTTATCAGTGACATTTTATTAATTTGAAGAAATGCAACATTTAGGGCAACATTTTAATTGTTAGGATTGATGTATATATAAGTCTTCACAGGCTTTTGTTGATCTGAACTCTGTGAGAGTACAGACTGCCGGAGAGAACTCAACCAAACGCTAAGGCAAAGTACTGGCCGCCACGTACGTCTTTGATCTGCAATGATTAGCGCCATGATTTCGCTTCACAAAAAAACTGTATTATCACAACTGTCTTTGCACTTTTTGCGAAGGGGCGAAGAAGTTTTTTCGGGGGGGGGGGAGGGGTGGAGAGGAGGAGGAGGCGGGAGGGGCGGAGACAGAGAATGAGAGTTTTGAGAAATATGCAGTAACTCTCGTTCAAAGGCCGTTGGTACCTCAGAAATGCGCATGAAAGCAAGCCAAGGACATCTTCAGTTCCAGCGTTCCTACATGAAATGTAGCATGAAGGGGAGTTTTCTAAGCATTTATTTTCGGTTGAGTGTAAATTCTGCAGCTAGTTTCTTTTGCCAACCGGTATGTAAAACATTGATCTATTCATGAAATCTGGTGTGTAAGATTAGGAGTTTTCTTTTGTTTTTTGTAAATCCCGTTTCCTTAGAGGGGGAAATTGAAGAAAGAAGTTAAATGGATGATCGACAGGAAAGGGAGTAATGTCGAGTTTCTTGGCCTTCGTTCTGTCTCTGTTGTGGTGGCAATTGCTTTTCTTCACAAGTGTTGTATTAAATCACCTCCTTTCTTCTTTTTCGCACTCTCCCTCACTCATTCTGTTTGTCTGTCTTTCTGTCTGTATGTACGTCTTTCTGCCTGGTGGTCTGTCTATGTATCTGCCTGTTTGTCTGTCTGTCTGTCTCTCTCTCTCTCTCTCTCTCTCTCTCACGTTCTCTTTTTTCACTCTCTCATTCTATCTCTTTCTCTCTGTCCTCTCCACGTCCTCCTTCTCTACCCCCCTCCTCTCTCTCTCTCTCTCTTTGCATCCAAAACAAACGTTTCACCCCCCCCCCCCCGCCTCCGCACCCCCTCCTCATCTCCTCCTCATCGCCTCTCTCTACAATTCTTCTCTATTGAAATGAAGTCTCAACGCGTAACGTTAAACTTAATTTTTCGGGCTTCCCCCAGCGAATTTACTAGCAGGTCCAATCATACAGTCAGCAAGATCATGCTAACGTCCTTCTATTTTGCTATTTCTTCCCTTTCCCCCTGCAGCTGCCGAACGTAGCGTGCATCATCAGGAAAATGAAAAGCAGCTTTGTCAATGTCGTCAAACCCTACCACCCCCGCTCCTTGGTGTAAGACTGTACACCAGGGCAGATATTTTTTCCCGTGTACTAGAGACTGGGAAAAAAGCAAAATTTCCAATTATCGATTTTTTTTTTTTCATTTATTTCACTGGGCATTGTTTGCTCAAGGCGATTAACTGCGAAGTTTCAAACTGGAATTTCTAGGATAACAAGGTGGCAAATTCATATATTTTGTAATCTGTTATAATACACCTTCCAAGTATGTTATTACATTCTCGATTTCAATAAGGTGAATCATTATTTACCGGATACGCTTGGTTTGAAGCAATTAAAGATACAAAAAAAGCTATTGATAAAATATAATGGCGACGTGAAACCGCGCTTTCTTTATTAACTTAAGGCTGCCATGTTTGCATAGGACAGTATGTTAAACTGTCGTAAGTCGACTTTTTTTAAAAATTGAAATATTTGACATGCTCGTTTTTTAAACTTGAGATATTTGACATACTTGTATGCTTTGAGAGCCCCCAGCTTGTGTTATATGTTGGGGGTTACATTCTGAAAACTAACATTTGTTTGTTTGTGTGCGTGCATGTGTGTGTGTGTGTGTATGTGTGTGTGTGTGTGTTGGTATTTTTTATCGTAACTATTAAGTTTGATGTTATTCACTTTTTTTGTTTTTCATGAAAAAATTGTAAAAACCGAGTTACGCTAGTTTATCAGGCTCCCCTCGATGTATGGTAGATCCTCATGTAGGTTGGATGTAAGTACGGTACTGTAGCGCTTTGGTTGTAAATTGAAGATACCCATTGCTTTACGAGCAGGGAACATTTCAAGTCTCGACCCTCTGCAGGGGATAACTGAATCTCCAGATCTCCCGTCTGTCAACACTGGCAGGCCGGGGAGCTGACCGTATAGTTTCTATTAGCTGTCAAAATCCTCACATGTCTAGGTGTAGTCTTCTGAATTTACTTCCTCTCACATTCGTCCTCGATATTTAATGAGCAACGCTTTTCTTGCAGCAACATGCATTTATGGTGGAACATGCGTGGGGGCTTAGGGTGCTGTGTAAACACATTCTGACATACTTCGTTAACGGCTGGCAAAGGGAAGGATTTGATGGTGATGCTAGCGAAGGGTGAAACTAAGCGGAACGGCGTGTGCAGAATGGGATTTACCAGACAACATATCCGTGTCTCGTGATTCCAAAAGTCAGTGCTTTGGGCGGTTTGAGTCTGAGTTTGGGTATTTTACGGCGCGTCGGCACGATAACGGCCACTTCGCGCTTTTCATGGCCTATTTGGTACTCTCTTCATGCTTGGTATTCAGAGCTTCTGGATTTCACAAACAGAATTAAATATTTCCGTATTCATTTTATTACACTGGCAAAAGTCTCAAAAGTTGTTTTGTATGTAGCTCTATAATTATCTGAAAAGAGTTTCGTAAATGTGTATAAAGTTGTAACCAGCATTAAACTTAAGAGTTACCATCGAAGCTCAAAATGAAGAGTTACAACAGCTCTATTACGTACAATTAGAGTCCGTTTCTGAGTTATCTTCAATCCTAGATGGAAACTAATTTTATGATGTGTTCAATAAAATTGCTAGACCCAATGTTATACCTGATCTGAACATACACTGACAACGGCAACTTTGTATTCATTCTTGACGGGGGAAAAAAATCTGAAAGTATCGAGATAAAATGCCAGTAACTCTGAGTCATTTCATGTAATTATTCAGGTTTCAAACGTCTTGACATTAATCCCTACGTTTTGAATTAGAAATAGTTTCTGAAGACAAAAACCAAGCTTTATGACATTTCACTTTATCCTTGACACAAATATTGGTACACATTTTTGTATTCCTTGCTGGTCTTATCAGTGGAAAGAATACCTGATAAAATTAAAATATGCCCTAAAGCAATCGTACCGAGTACCCATGATTTGAAAACGAGCCTTCAGTTTACTGCTGTGGGTGGTATATCAGTTTGCCGTCTTCACGCTGAATTAATTAAGCATAGGAATTTGATATGAACAGCGAACATTTGAAAATCTTAAATTTCACCAGAAAGAAAAGAAAAATGGCAATTTAAAGAAATCCGGTTTTGTGTTGGTATAGCGTACTTCATACGTAGTGTCAAAATTGGGCAAACAAAATAAAATAAATAAGTTGTATGTAATAAAGCCTCGCGTAAGAAATAATACCCAAACGATACAATGAAACTCAAACCAAAAGAGGAGACAGAAACTGGCCGATATTTCGGCAAGCGAGTTCCTCAAGGGAAAAAAAAAAAGAAAAAAAGAAAAAACAACAACAGAAAAAAAAAAAAGGACATGGAACAAATAAAACAATCGAACAGTAAAAGAATTGAGTAGGAAATGTATAGAATCTAAACAGAATAATGTTTACTTAGCTGCGAGTTCTTGCTTAGTTATACGTAGTGTTATTCTTGAATGGCTATTGTTTGGGAAGCATAGTATTTTAAACAGAGAGGTATAGATAAACAGTGAACTCATTATTTTCTCTATTTGGCTTTGTAATAAAGCTATGCTTCCCTGATAACACCCTTCTTTGAATTACCTCTGCACCACCGTGCTACTCTTTGCTCTCGACGCCCATGTCGGGGCGAGCAGCAGAGATTTACCAGGATCCTCGCCCATTAATCATCTGTTGCCTCTGGCTGCTCCACATGCTTGGTGGAAAACCAATTTTGTCTGGGTACGCAAAGGCCAAATCAGTCCCATCAAAATAAAAAGGGACGAGGAGGTTCACAGGTCCGTGCGAACTGACTTCTTAAGGTTGAACTTTTTTCCGGTCATACTTTGATAGTTAAGTGGTTTATGCCAGAGATGAAGAATCACGTTTCTTGTCCTGCGTGTTACCTGATTTTTTTCCTTACGCGAGTTCTGTAAGTTGAACTTTAAAGAACGCATTTACAAGTTAGTTATGTGTAGGGCACAGCAGGATAATGATGTAAGTTGTAAGCCATGGCATGCTTATATATTGTTATATGGGATCCTGAAGCTTGAACTGTTATGGGGCCCCTTTTGCAGCCAGCAACAATAGAGCAACACCCAAAATTCACCCATTTAACCTCCCCCCGGGATCAGGGGCCTTGAAGCTTAAGTGTCATTAGTTTCATAGTAGATCGGCCATCGGTTGTAAGCTGCATAAATTAAAATGAGAGCGAATTGCAAAACTGAAGCCGAGAACGAGGAAATGACCACAAAACCAAGAGCTGTGCAGTTTTCAGTTAAATTCATTTTTTTTTTAAAACTTAGTTTGCTATAGACGAATGGAACTCTTTGTGTATGCTCATATTTTGCTCAGCGAGGACACTTTTCCTAGTTGAACCAGCGGTCTTTTCCACGCTGTTAACATTGCCAGCGTTTCCTGTATGTGATTTGTAAAAAAAAAAAGAACAAGCAGAAAAAAATTGTTCATGTGTTATCTTTCGGAATTTTGGAGGAACTTTTCGGTGCAATAGTATAAAACTCACACTGGATCCCTTAATTCCTTCAGGGGTCGTGGGGCCCTGCACTGGTGAGCGTCGCACCAACTGGCTCCACCTCTGGCTGTCATGGGCAAGGGCCTGGGTTGTGGCAAAGTTTCCCCCTGTCCATTCATTAATATTGTCCCTCCATTTCTTTCTATTTCTGCCCCGTCTCCTCGACCCCTGAACTGTACCCTGGACGATGGTCTTTGATAATCCATTGGCTCTAGTCACATGTCCAGATCATTTCAAATATAAATAATATAAACTACGGTCCGACAATAAAAAATCAGTTCTATAGATGTTCAGTGTGAAGGATTATGAGCCTGTTGAATATTATTTCAAACAAATTTGAAGTCAGTTTCCGAGAAAACCTTCGCTTATAGTTAAAAAAGACACACTCGGTCTGTTTTGTTATCCGATCCTAGACACAGTATACCGAGTCGGTTCAATTCGCCAAATTCCGTCTGTCGACTTGTCCATGTCAACAATGCAACAATTCGCACCACACCCCTTCATAATTGAACGAAAAAGACTAGTTCCATAGAGCTCTGTGAGTAGTACACTACTTTCCATGGTTTATACGCGCGCGAATTGTGGACATTATTATAGTGGAAGAAGGAATGGTCCATCTCCGTACTCTGTGTCTCGGATCCGACATGGGAAGCAATCTACTATATTTTTTACCAGTGAGCGTTTCTTCAGTTTTGCAGTAAATTTGTAGATTAAATTCGATTTTTTCGTGTACATCGGCGTAAACAGATAAATAGACGCCGAATTTAAACTGAAATGGAATGTGTTACTTGCACAGATTGTACACAGATTATTTTATCATCTCTCTCTCTCTCTCTTTCTCTCTCTCTCCTCTTCCTCCCCCCCCCCTCTCTCTCTCTCTCCCTCTCTCTCTCTCTCTTATTTTATCATCTCTCTCTCTCTCTCTCTCTCTCGTTGTATCCCAAACCTGTGGACCCAGCCTGAGTTAGTCTAAAATCAGAGGGATGACAAACCGGAATATAAAAATGCAGCGCAGAAAATTCCATGTCGCATTGCAACGTTTCCACTGTCCTTGATTTCAGAGACAATTATCTGATTTGTGTGTCGGTGTGTGTTGACAGTCTGTGTGTGTGGGCATGCGCGTCGGCGTGAGGTGGGTGTCCTTTCCGGGGGCGCTATGGCAGTCGTAATTTCCACTATTCGCTAGAAGTGGATCCTGGCAGCGAGACATCTCAAATCA
The DNA here is from genome assembly GCA_963931925.1 of Onchidella celtica. NCBI lineage: Eukaryota > Metazoa > Mollusca > Gastropoda > Systellommatophora > Onchidiidae > Onchidella > Onchidella celtica. The sequence continues at coordinate 57,364,949 of OZ007567.1, read as the reverse complement.
CTTCTAGAGAAGGCAGGACATAACTAATTGCTTCTTGAAAGAGTACCGAAGCGTGATCGCATAAATTTAATTGTGTTGAAGGCGAAATTTCAGGCCACATGATCTTCAAAGGGGGAAAAAATAAATTGGAAGCGATATTTTCTAAAAAGAAATGTTGTCTTAAAGTTTGAATTGAATCTCCGGGCCACGGCCGTCTTTCAGTCAATACAGAAAAAAGCCATAAAGTAGAGCTTGAAATTAACGGCAAGAGACGACGGGGATAGACCTATAACCCTGAAGGGTTAAATCTGATAGATATTTCCCCAGTTATTTATGATAAACTTTGATCCTGGTTTCCTTTGCATGGAGGAGGGATAAGGTTACGAGAGTGCACATTATGAATTTTGGAGAGTTTTAGTTTGAATGTATTTTTTTTGTAGTTTTTGAATATTTTGTTCAGTTTAGAAAAAGGTAGAAGGAAGAAAAACAAGGGATATTGATATCCTCGTACGCCTGGGATTCCCCAGTCTGGATGGCTTCATCTTTGCTTGACGCTTGGATTACAAGTCCATCAATTCTGCGCCTGGCTGCTTTTCGTGCCATTTTAATGGCAAATTTTTATTTCCGTGCCAGAATCTCTTCATTTTGATACACGTCTCAGACATAGAAGATTAAAAAAAAAAAAAAAGCATCTTCGCACGCATAATCGAACTGCGATCGATTAGGGTTTGTCAAACCGGAAGATGTTGCTTCATTATTTAGCATTGACGCGAAAGATCAACTCAACAGATCTGCATTATTTGTTATTGCTGGGAATTATCGATCATAAACATAAATGGAATTTTGGATCATGAAACTGAAATGGCAGTCTGGTAGATTAACATAGTGGAATCTGTGATTTACTGTACTTCCAAGACTTTTATTGGAATCCGTTATTATGCAAACGCAGTGCAGCCAAGTGGTGTCCAACTCGTTGAAATAAGCGCAGTCTTTTCTGGATTACGTTTAAATCTATATATGTGTGTTGTTGTTGTTTTTTTTTGGTTAGGTATGTGGTTATCCATTTTGAAATGCCGTTGTCCTTTCTGCTGCTTAAAACAGAACGATTCAGTGTGAATGAGTATACTTCCTTTCGTCTTTTTTTTTCTGATATTTGTTTGATCTTTCTACTTAATTTTGACTGTAAAATCTCACCCTTCAAATTCGAATGGCTTTAAAGTGTGTAGCCTGCATACCTTAAAAGGCCTTTAGCTATGAGGTTTATAATAGTTCATAGTGACTGACAGGGATTTATTTCAAGCATCTTATGTGGCAGAAAAGCATTTTAGAAATCTAATTAATAAAATGTTACTAAAACTTAATTGATAATTTTTAACCCCATTACTCAGGGTACCTTGAATGACAACCAGCTTCTCACAAAAAAACAACAACAACAACAACAACAACTGAATAGTAAATTAAATTATGGTTTTTAAAAAATATGACAAATGAGACTTGACCCATATCCAATACCACACACACAAAACAAACTGCATTGCTGAATAAATGAAAAAAGTTCGATAGTGTTAATCAATAAACTGGCAGAATTCCATAACTTCCGTGAGCCATCATTATTGGACGTTGAATTCCATGTTTATTTGTTTAGTTTCGTAAAGAACGAACGTGTTCTTCTAAATATACTGTGCATGTAATGCAATTAATTGTCCCAGGCTCTGCTTTGATTACAGCAAAAATCAAAAGTATGCCGTGACCTTGTTTCTCTCTATTTACCATTCATGCATTTGAACTTCTGACTTTTCAAGTGTATTACACATTGTGCGAGTGACGCCTGGTTTAATGGTATCTGTTCCTTATATTTGTGTCCCGATTTTGAACATTTAATGGATAGATGATAATGAGTCTAAAACCCTTTCATTGCATGCAAACATGATCAATACCGGCCAACACCTGGCTTGTGCCATGGCAGCACTTACATCTGATTTATAGGGCAGGTCACGCTTGTGGATCAATGACCCGTTGTAAGAGTAGTGTAGCCTTTTTGCATGGCCACTTGTAACTGTTAGAAGTGGTTGATTTCTTACCAACTGTTTTCGTGCAATATCAAATAATCTGTTTTTCCGTCGGAACATAGTGTAAATAATTATGTCTCCTGCTGTTCATTGTGTTTCCATATTGTGGGGATCTTTGACAGGTTCTCAGTTCTGGATATACGATAAAATGAATGCACAATACACATGAAGACTCAGTGTTTTGGTGCAGTGTCCTGTTTCCCCGTTAAGACATGGAGTTGCTGTGGATCCTGCTGTTCATCGTGTTTCCAAATGTGAGGATCTTTAACAGGTTCTCAGCTCGATAACATACATTAAAATGAATGTACAATAACCGGTACATGATGTGACGACTCGGTGTCTTGGTGCAGTGTCCGGTTTCTCCGTTGAGACATGGCGTTAAAGTGTTTTCTGCTGTTTATGTGTTTCTAAATGTGAGAATGCTTGACAGGTTCTCAGATGAGGATGTATGTTAAAACTGTACTTTACGCATGAAGAAATAAAGTTCTTTTCCTGTAATGTTCTGTTTCTCCATTGAGACATGGGATAAATGTTTCCTACTGTTCGTTGTGTTCCCAAAATGTGAAGATTCCTGATGAATTCTTAATTCTAGATGTGCATTAGAACTGCACAATACACATTGTCATGAAGTCCTTATGTTTTTTGGTGCAGTGTCCTGATTCTCCGGTGAGTTTATCTTACTGTTCATCGTGTTTCCAAATGTAGGGACTCTTGACAGGTTCTCAGATGAGGATGCACTTTGAAACTCGTACAATATACATGAAGTCCTAATGTTTTGGTGCAGTTTCCTTTTTTATCGTCGAGACATGTAGATGATAGTAGTATTTCCTGCTGTTAATTTTGTTCCCAAATGTGAGGAGTCTTGATAGCATTTCAGCTCTGTATCTAGGTTAACAATGTATGATATAATATTATGTTGTTATAAAGACTTACTGATCTGGTGCAATGTGTTATTTCTCTGTCGAGACGTGAAGTTAGTATTTTATGTGCTGTTCGTTGTGTTTCTAAATATGAGGATCCTTAACAGCCTTTCAGCTCTGAGTGTACGTTTTTTTTTTTTTAGCACTTTATATTATACATAAGATCTGGTGCAATTCACTGTTTCTCTGTTAAAACATGGAGTAATGGTTTTCTGCTGTTTGACACCTCCTACAGTGAAGATCGCTGACACTGTTTTGGGCTCTGATTGTAAGTAGCACGGAATAACGCTTGGAAATTTATTAGATAGATATGTCTGAGTTAAATAATAAAGGAAAAGAGTAAAGGATGATCATAGTAACCCTGCCATGACGATATTAATTTAGGGTTTCGGTTTTCGGTTTACGGCCAGGAGAATTAATTCTTTCTTTTTGTTTTCGGTGGGCTGGGGTGGGGGCTTCTTGGGGTCTATGGGCTCCCCCCCCCCCCCACAACCGTGTTTTTTTTACCACTTTACAATATTATTCCGAGCTACATTAGATTATCAAGCTAGTTGCTCTCTCTCTCTCTCTCTCTCTCTCTCTCTCTCTCTCTCTCTCTCTCTCTCTCTCTCTCTCTCTCTCTCTCTCTCTCTCTCTCTCTCTCTCTCCCCTGCTTAAAAAGCTTCCAACGGTTCAACTCTCTCTGTACACCGTTTTATGTGCATGTATGGAGCATAGCAATAATAGGCCTGCCCTTTTGGCGAGGGCACACAAAGATGCGTCAGTCATGCCACCTAATGTGTTGCCCAGACTGCATTGTGTCAAATCAGGCAAGGCTAAACCTGCCGTGGCGTGCCTTTGAGCGCCAAAATTTGCGCTTCAGAGATAATCTCTTCTCTCTTTCTTTATTATGATTTCTCGCAAAAACTAAATGGTTTCTGGAGTCATTCCAGCTGATATTTTGGTGGTTTGCGATCACCTCGATGGTATGGAGATCAGTGTGGTTAATTGTCCATTTGGTAGGAATCCAAATTCTTCCAGGGCTCTTCAGATATGTCTTGACATTCTTTCTCTATCTGATTCTGTTTGTCTGTCTGTGTGTCAGTCTGTCCGTCTGTCTGACTTACCTTTAATTTTACCTGCTAGTACTATGTTAGAAAGCCCTCGCTTTCGGCAACAATGAGGAAAAACATTTTCATTTGCTCTCTTAGAAGGTTTGGAGTAATTTTCAATCTGCGCTACCAATTTCACTTGGAAACTTTCAACCCCCACTGAACAGGAAGAGACCAACAATGGTCCCCCTCAAGAGCACTGATATTTAAACTTCGCTTTTCTTCACATAATATCTGCAAGTACTCAACAATATGTTTGTCTATGACTGTTAATAACAGATGGGAAGGACAAACTGAAAGCCAGTTTTGTGTTCTTCTCCCCTCCAAATAGAGAATTTTATTGTTTCCCTATAGTATATGGGTTTTCTCATGATATCCATCGTAGATTTATCTCTGAATAATCTAGTTTCACTCTGAGTTAAACTTTACCTTTCCAACATTGGATGCACGTACTTTAAGTTTAGCATTAATTACGAAAGGAAATAAAGCAGTAATGGGCCAGATGATGAGCGTTTAGTCTGACTAGGGCCGAATGTTGAATTTGTCTAAATTTAGCCCGTTCGTTGGAAATAGTGCAAAATCCATGGAGATTTTGTCAAATTCCATCAACTGATTTTGACAATCTTTTTCTATGCACTTCAGTTCAGCGTAACTTGGCAGGCTGCCATGGACTGAGAACAAGTTTAATCTCCATTTCCTTTTTCATCTCCGACTAGTTTAGGGAAGTTATCGCTCACACAATAATTATGCTTTGGCCAGAAAATAATTTTTTTATTGAATATATGTCCATGATGCAACAATATTCCGAAACCCAAGATATCTGCACGCGCTTAACTTAAACCTTTGCTACGTTTTATTTTAACCAAGAATGGGGTAAAACCATAGCGAAGTTGGCCGAAACACTTGTTTGACGAGCGTTTTCGTCTTGTAAAAAGTTCCAACAGTCCCGAACTCAAAAGAATGTTAATTTTTTTTTTTTTGGTGCCGCAACTATATAAACGCAGCATTTCCCCGTGACCCTACATTGCCTATTTGTGAAATGAATCAGGTGTCTCGGAGGAAGAGAAAAGAAAATGGTGAATGGCTGAAAGTGGGAATTCAAGCGTATGGGGCGCAGATTCTACCTACACTGTATAATCCAGTGTAATAAATTTTGGCTTGTTCAAACTAGTTGGGCATTGCAATGGCTGCCACTATTGGAATTTTGTTTCAGAGGCGTACACCCAGGTAACCACAATTAAGAAATGCCTGAAAAGAGGGAAAGAAATGGAACGTAAATGAAAAGCAAAAAAAAAATATATTATAGCTATAATATGACCAAAAGAAAAAAATAATAAAAAAAAACATAATGTAAATAACTCTGTCTGTCAAGAATCAATTTTATCGATTTAGAGGTGATAACTTTCATCAAATCACGAGTATGAATGTAAGACAGACATAATCTTATAGCTGTCCGTAAATTCTGCTTTAATTTAGCCACTACGTAAACATAATGTTAATTAAATATTGTTATTGAAAGCCAGTGTGACAGATTTTGACGCGCTGAGCAAGTCAAAACACGTGCAGTGTGCGCTTTCTCAAGTATGTTCACCTGTTCAGCTTTACCTGTTGTGATAAGAGCACAAACAAAACCCAGAAAGTACGAAAATGACCTCCGAGACTGGAAACCTGGCACTCAGAAGTGCATTGTTCCAACCCCCCAAGAGAGTACGGCCAAACCAGTCATAAAAATGCCAGCCAGTACTTGTTAAGTTTATTTTGAATTCTATTTGAATGGGAAGGAAACAGGCGATTACGTCGTTGTTTTTTTAAAATTCTAATGAGTTTAATTAGGTTTGCCAGTGTATTGCGAACTGGACTGGTGCAAAGGCCTGGATATAATTATGGTTAGGATCGATGTGGTGTATCAGGCGTAAGGTGTGAAAAATAAGGAAAAATAAGTGTAAGTTATTTCTCTAGACTTTACTTTCATCAGGAGGGTGGGAGAAGGTTCAAGAAGTGCTTTCATCGGAGCTGGTGCTGAAAGCTTGAATGTTCAATGTCAGTAAAAACGGCTTAACTTTCTCTTCCCTGATCATTACACTGCCCTCCCGGTGTAGGGTATCCCTCTGAAACGATATGCCTATACCATCACAAAGAAAAAGCGGTCTAACACCCAGGCTAATTGTCATACTTTCAATATTTTTTTATTATTATTGTTGTTTTTTTTTGACTAATTAACAGATCGATGGACAGATGGAAAAAAAGGACAGTCTGAAAGAGAGAATTGGGTGGACGTGAATTGTAAGAATTAATTTGATTTGTTTGACATAACCCGATTACGTAGTCGTCCTGACACGCAAGAGCTCATGAAGTAGTTTCAACAACAGAAGAAAGCAAATATTTCTGATAGTTCTAAATGGTTTCAGAAGAACTTGCCGAGAGCTGTCAAGGTTTTATGATTTTTTAATATCTTACATCGACCTGTCATTCTGCAGTAGTTATTTTGTTTACTATCGATGAGGGCACATTTCTTTACATTGAAATTTAGTTATATGTTGAGATTTAGTGGCCTTGTCCATAATATTATTAAAAGCCGCAAAGGGCAAAATATCTGAATAAATAGAATCGGTAAAATAATATGTAAAATAAATAAACTGTGCCAGTATTTCTAAAGAGGACCAGAGAATATAGTCAATAAGAGTGTCTGGGTTGTTTTTTTTTAATACTTACACCATAACCGAGATTTTATCCAAAGAACAACTTCAACAAAATGGATCACTGCGACTGCCAGCTAAGCAGAATAATCAGGAATAATCAGGCGTTATATTAAAAGAAGCGATGTCTTTTTTTAGACATAAAATATTAAATTGTTTCTATAAATTACCTTGAAAAGGATTTTTTTGACATTTTCACTGACATTTTTGTTTATGCTGCAGCAGAAATGTAATTATTCTCGGCATTCCTTCAAATTATCGCGGAGCTATATTTGCACTGTCTAGGTGGCTTATGTTGTGTTATTGGGGATTTTCTTTTTCACCGATTGATATCGCAGTTTGGATTATAACCGGTAGTAAACTTGATTGTATTATTATTTGTTAGGTTCTATTTTTATATATGATGACTACCTCGACCCTAGTTCTGTAGTTAATTGAATCAGTGAAATGAATATAATGTTGCCAACTCATTTCAATTTTGTGTTACCTATGGTCTGTTGGAATCGTTTCTGTCACCTCTCAGTAAATGCATGCCCCCCCCCCCCAACCCCCTGACAGGTGAGGATCGAAATAGAAAGTAATATAATGTTCATGAAGCGTATCTTATCCGACCGCCATCTACCACAAAATGCCCATAATTTAATCACTATAGACACATTCTAAACATATTGATGTTTTCTTCAGCAAACATCACCTCTGTTTGTCACTGCTTATGGTGTTGTATCAGGCTTGGAGAGTTTGTGTTTCATGTTTAGCTCTGTATTTTAGGAGGTTTCGCTGCTCTTGGCATTTACACCTCACTTTTCTTCTTTTGATTTCTGTGTGTTTTTGTGGTAGGGATTAGTTGTTTTTTTTTAGAATTTAGCCCGGGCAGCGGCCTTGTTCGGCTTGATCTTCTCGACGTTCAACTGCCAAGGTATCTTTAAAGTGCACAGCCTGCACACGGGCCCTCCGAGTTTTTCGTCCTTATCCGAGAACACTAGGTGCTCGATCCTACCTACCGTAGGGATTTTTCCCCCCGAAAACCAAAAAAAAATCAAAAAAAATTCCAACATGCCTGCACCGACCCTGGATCGAACCCGGTACCTTCGGCATGAAAGGCGAGCACCTTGCCTCTAGACCAACGTGTCTCCAACCGGTATGATATTTATGTAAATTTAATTGTGATTCTTCAGCCAACTGGTCTGAGATTAGTTCTACAAGCGGTACGTTTCAATTAGTACGATGTAAGGTAGACCAATTGCCCAGCTCTTATGCGGTCATTTTATACTAAAATTGTGTCCATATTCTCCAGAGCTCTTGCCTATTCAACACGTGTGAACATTTACAGATGCGAAAAAACTGGATTTGAAACTCCACGGCCGCGATCCAATCTTCAAAGCCCAATGGATTTCCTCAGAGAAAAATGTCCCTATTGTAACTGCCAGTAAAAGGTGGCAGTGGCTATGTAGCTAAAATACTCCCTAAAGACTTTTTGGTGACCAAATCGCCACCAGTACAGGGAACAGTTACATTGTGACTTCACAATTCACAAACAGAAAGAGTACCCAGTTACCTGTATGTAATCCTTACTTTAACCTTTGCACTGTTTCCAAAATTCCAGTTATGGCCTGAATAGCCACTTCGAGAAACGTTAGTGGAAATAAGAAATAGCATTAGTCATCTTGTAAATATATATATACGTTTTCTTTCACATTTTACTTGGCCTGTAAAATTGCTAGTTGCCAACGCCAGGAGCATGTTATTTCTATTATCCAGAGCGTCGAGCTAAAATAATGTGTCATTACTATCCAATGTTCTGAATCCGACCAACTCTACAGATGACAAGGATGTTGGTTGCCAAGATAACCTCAGTATAATCATAGCACGGGAGCTGTCTGCTGCGGGAGGGAAAAAGCTGTTTTCAAATGTCACGTGAGCTACAGTTATAACATGGCAAATATTACTGGTTTTGTGAATGCCGGGATTTTTAAAATTATCATTCTTTCTACAAGAAAACATTTTTTTCTCTCCAAATATCAGAGAAAATGGAGGGATTTTCCATTCTGAGAAAAAAAAAAAAAAAAATGACGAGAGAAAAATGGAGTTTCGATTCAAGCCCAACCATCAAACTTCGCCGAATTTCCAGGTTTGGTTGTTAACCCTATAAGTGTCAATGTAAACCAATGTAGTGACAAGATGTTCTTGTTGGCAGTGAAGCTTAGTGATTTGATTTTTTCAACCATTTTCAGACTTTGATAACAACAACAATAAAAAAAATGGATGTAGTTTCGCTTTGAAATGGAAGTTCGGAAGTTATTTTCATTAAATGAAAACGTGGATTTTCTGGCACGGTCCGGTTACAAATACATTTACAGTAACTGAAACAAAGACCAATCAGATCTGCCCGAGCACTTAAAGAACGGCCTCTGGCTGCTTTCATCGGCCTTCTGACACTTTTAGTGTTAAAGTTTATTACTCATGACATTTCAACGGGAATGAAGTTATCAAGAGCCAAGATTGCTATTGGTACATTTAAATAATTTATCTCCCATGAAGTTCTGTGGAATTGCTTTTTTTTTTTATTTTAGCCAGTCTCCCCTAACTCTGTCCCGTCCTCAATTTTATGATTTATATTTCAGATCCTCATTTATTGTGTATAATCAGGACCGTCTCAACATCCTAATGGTCCCCTGGGTAAAGCAATTGGGTTTTCTTCCTCGTTTCAAAAACCAATGTGAATTTGCATTGATCGGGGCCCCCTAAACCCTTGGGGCCCCTGGGCAACTACTAAGTGTGCCTGTATGTTAAGACGGCTGTGTGTGTGTAATATGAATTGTATTTTACTTATCCACCAGGCCTGTAAAGAAAACATCATAGCGTGAAATGTTTTGTCCCCCCTTGCCTACAGCATGTAAATTATTCATTATTAAATATATATTGTTATTAATAAATATTCAAATATTATTTGAGTTGTGTGTTGTGTGAACTGCTGTGAGTTGTGAACTGTTGTGAGTTGTGAACTGTTGTGAGTTGTGAACTGTTGTGAGTTGTGAACTGCGCCTAACAGGCTGCGTTACAATTTGCTCTGAGATAGAGAGAGAGAGTGAGCGAGACAGGGAGAGAGAAAGAAGCAGTGCAGTGTGTTGAGCTCTGTTCTGCTCTGTGGTTGACATGTTGTTTCTGTAAAGCGCATAGAGCATTTTATAATAAATGGATATGCGCTATATAAATGCTATACATTATTATTATTATTATTATTATTATCATGTCATTTTCGACGACAGTAAGTTTGAACTGTATCGGATTCCGTCCTGCCAGACAAATATTATTCGTTGTTTAACCGCTGTTGGCAATTCTTTCTCCGGCGCCATTTTTTAAACATTTCACGAAAGGGTCTTCATTGGAGTCGATTTGTTTTTATTTTTATCGGGCTTATAATAACAAGAATTAAGGTCCAAAATTGTGTAACGTGAGGCGCAGAACGAATTTTCCTGTCATACTTTTTTAATTCTACTCTAAGAAAATGCGTCTTTTTCCGGTTGAAAATAACGGAACACTTTCTTCTGTTCAACTCAGTTGTGGCTCAAAATCAATGAAAGTATTAAAAATAATAGCGAACTTCAAGATCTTTTACATAATTATGCCCACGTACACATTTAGGTTTTTCTGTGCATACTGTGGTATTTTGTAGAATTTAAAGCTCAGCGGTTAAAAGCCTTTCATGATTACACTGGAGGCCTTACTTCCTTTATGATAGGATGACTGTGGTACAATTAATAGTTTCCTTTGGTTCTCATAAAATGGATATTGAACAAAGAAAAAAGCGACACATTTTGCGTTTCCTATCAACTTTTGGTTTTGACGCATGCGGTTTTCGTCCCTGACACGGAATCATTGCGAGCACATGCAGACATTTCGAAATAGCCACAAGAAATGGAATTAGATTTTCCTTCGCGACCTTCAAAAAGTTTCTCTGTGTTCGAAATAATGGACAAAAATGATGTGTTATGGATTTGTCTTTTTGTATTTTTTAAACTAGTAATTAAGTCAGTGGATGGCGTGCGGGAATTGGAACATGTAGCATGGCATTTTATCATCCTCCGTAGCAGTGTTTCTCATCCTTCTTTCTCCCATGCTCCGCTTCAGTTTTTCCAAGGAAAAGAAAACATGCGCCCCACCATAATCGGACAAAGTGAGTATACATTATATCGACTCTTTATCGAGGGGTATTCACCATATTCGGATGTGAATGTTGGACAATGAACAAAGAAATAGAGAGGAAACTAGAGGCAGCAGAGATGTGGTTTATTAGAAGAATGTTGAGAATATCATGGCCGATAGAGAAAAAATCAAATGAGTCAGTATTGAGAGACTCTAATCTGAAAAGATCATTAATTAAAAAAATAAGACTGAGGCAAATGAAATTTCTAGGACACATCTGTCGCCTCAGTAGCCTCGAACATCTAGCAATCACAGGGAAAAGCAGGGGTAGGCAGAAAAAAACTTTTACTGAAAGTCGTAATTCATGGACAACAAATAAACGTCACAGCAACAACTCCTTCTTGAGGTAGGCTGACGACAGATCCGAGTGGAGAGCCATGATCACCAATGTTTGTTCCAGACAGGGCAACTGATGATAATGATGATTCGCCATACTGTTGTGCGCGACATTTTGCCGAGTTTGAGGTTTTGTCATGAAGGTGGTTCTCTCACTCCTAATGTCATTATATAATATAAGTGTCACTCTAATAGGTTAAAGATATGTTTGTAACGTAATGTTTTATGCGTTTTACCCTTTTGCCGACCAAACTTCAATACTTGTTTTTCCCGAAAAGGCAAAAATGAACATACAAAAATAATATGACAAATCCCCGACGATATACAAAAATATTTTTAAAATATTTATTATATTCAGTACGACCCAAACAACAGTTTATCTGCATAGTTCATTTAAAATACACTATGAAATCAATATTTCTTTGAAAAATCTCTATCCACCGTCTCTGAAGCCCTGCCCTTCACCAAAATATTTTGATGCCCTACATTGAAAACCATTGCTCTGTAGCGTATTTTATTATCAAACAGCATTATTCGTCACCAGTGCGTACTGCACTCGGGCCTGATTGGCCTGCGTGCTGAGTTCATACAGTCTGGCACATGTTAGACCACTGGTTCTCTCATTGAGGGAGACCTTGGCCTAGAGGCAAGGTGCCTCTCATGCCGAAGGTACGGGGTTCGATTCGAGGTCGGTGCAGGCATGTTGGAATTTTTGTATTTTTGGGGGGCGGAGGGTTTTCAGTCCCTGATCCTATGGTCGGTGCAATGAAGTACTTAGTTTTATCAGATAAGGACGAAAACCTCGGAAGTCCCGTGTGCACATTGCGGACGTTAAAGATACGTTGGCAGTTGGAAATCGAGAAGAGGAGGCCGAATAAGGCCGCTGCCCGGGCAAAATTTATAAAAAAAAAAAAAAAACATTCGCAAGAAAAATAAAAAGAAGAAAAGTGAGGTGTAAATGCCAAGAGCAGCGAAACCTCCTAAAGTAAATCAAACCTCAAGTCAAACCATTGATTCTCTCTCATACCTGTTTCCTCCAAAACATTCATGTCTCATGACTTCAGCCCTGTTTGTTGCAGGACGGGTTTTTTTCCCGTTAGATATTTAATTTCACTTTTATTCGATCATATAAATTATAAGAATCTGAAAGCTGAACACTAACCCAACTTAAGACAGCGAAAAAGCTGTGGAAGGCGCAAAGTGGCCGTTATCGTACCGACGCACCGTTAAACCCAACGTCAACAGTTCAGACTGGATTGGGATTCAGTGATCAGTGGAGTTGATGAGCAATGGGGAATTAACTGAACGTCAGTAGAAATTACTTTCACGGTCTAAATTTAGGAAACTAGAAGCCAGTACCATTCGTAATGTGCATTATTTAACGGCTGAGGTATTTCTGCCCTGGTATCCCAAAATTTGACCCACTTTAAAGCACCCCAGGGCCAAAATAAATACACGTATTAACCTAACTGTAATCATCATAATTAGGTGTTCGTGTTTGGGATTTCTTTTTTGTTGTTGTAGTTGTTTTTTTTTAAGGAGGGGGAGGGGGAGGGGGAGGCGGAATTTGGCAGTTTGATATGGAAATTTCGCTGAATTAAGTTCCACGATGGCCGTCTTTGTCTCTATGAACTTAATAACACGGGGCGGAATTATGACGCTATAAATAGACATCACTCACATTATTTTGCTCAATAAGGCCCTTGTCCCCAAGTTCACCACGTACTGGGCATTGTTGTCAAACCTCGTTGGAAGTGAACCCCCTGCCTGTGTAACACGATGAACCTCCAGCTAGCTGGTGCAAACCTGGGTGGTAAATACTTCATGCACTGAACAAATGTAAATTTTCGATCGCACTGTGTAGACACAGTATTCATCTTGAAGGCGGAAGCTTGATCCGCAGGGCATTCTATTCAGTCACAATCGTGAGACGTGGGATACATGTTGCTGGTGTATCGTAAAACGGCTGAAGTTATCGTAAAAAGAAAACAAAACAAACTTTGTCGTTTTCGGGTTGTTGTTGTTGTTGTTGTTTTGGGGGGGGGGGGGGTCATTTAAATCGTAACAGAGAGATTCCACAGACAAAGGACAGACACGCAAGACTTGTTTATTTTGTTGGTGTTTCTTTTTATATACAAATCTTTTTCATATTTCATGCGAAAGTATTATGCATTCAGCGAATACATTAAATATGAATTAGAGAAAACGTTGGTAACTGTTAGGACAGAAAGACAATGAGTGTTATCTCACTCTATCAATATATTTTCTTGTATGCTTTTTGCCAATTTTTATAGGGAGTTTTTTTTATTATTATTATTATTTTGCTGTTGTTTTTTAAGTTGTTCCTTTTTTTAATATATTTATTTTATGATTCTAACAAGTGACAGAAATTTCATAGAGATACACACGCCATATACTTAGAAAAGCACTCAATATGGAATCAAATGCGAAGTAGACTTGTAGACAGGTCGCTTAAAATATCTGGACATATTTTACGGATGTATTTGTCTGAATTCTTTCATTTTATGAATACTGTTAGCTATGTCAGATTAATTTGAGTGTATGGCAGGGTCAACCAAAGGAGTTGCCGGGGCCCAGTAATTATAATCCTCGTTGTTCTCTGTAAAACTTCAAGTGTGGTGTTTGGTGTGTGTTGCAATGTGTTGTTATGTGTATTTGACAAGACGAGCTTAATATCTTAGAGTCAGGCCTCTTGGGCATGGGGCCCAACTGAGCTAGAGCAATGGTCCAATTGGCTTAAAGTGTTTTGCATATGTATAATACTATCTCTGTCTTACCCTCTTTTGGTGATGTTTGCCATATCTCATATGGTCGCTTTAGAGCAAGAGTGGGCCATCCCACATTCGTTGTGTTTTGAGGAGTTGGGGGTTATTGCTCTCCGCTACTGAGGAATTTAACAACTTGTGAAAGCAAAGATTTCGTGTTGAAAATATCCACCAACCAAGAACAGCCGAGACACAGGATACCGAGACGAATAAATTCGTCATATTCCGTCCGTCGGCTTGTGCGCGTGTCATCGACGTCAACAACACAACAAGTCGCATCACGCTTCTTCATACAAAAAGAGTAGTACAAGTATTCACCGTATTTATTACTCGCCCAATTTGTGGACATACAGTGGGAGAAGGAATGGTTCGTCTCGATACTCTGTGTCTCGGAGAACAGGCATACAACAGATATTTTTTAGCAAGACCGAGTCAGTGTCTATTCATAGAACCAATTATTTGGAAAATAACTAAAATATGGGCGGCCCACTTTTGCTCTACGGCGACCATATATATAACAATAATTTGATGAATGTCGGCGGTAATAACTTACCGTAGCAAAAAAAAAAAAAAGAGATAGAGGGGTGGAAAGGGAAAAGTGCATCTCTGGGGCCAAGGCATGTGCACCCGAATCGACACGAGCAGGCCCTGGTGGGTGTTCTGCCTGATCAACTTCTTTTTGCCCTGTTGCCGTCACTCACTGTCTATGGAGACCTTCCATACGATGCTTTCCGACAGGTATATCCAACCCACCGTGAAACAGCTTGCTTGGGTTAATACCAGATATCAACGTAGTAAACTTTTGTCTAGTCCCTGCAGCTTAAAGGTCATTAATATTTCAGTCCACTGTGTTTTCCATTAGCTACTCCGCGCCATAGTGCATAATATCTCAGGGCTGTCATGGGGTTGGGTATTGTGTTGATAAATTATGACCTATCTATATGTCTGTCTGTCTGTCTATTTATTGAGTTTTCTATTGTCCGTCCATCTGCCTGTCTGTCCGTCTGCCTATCTGCCTATTTGTCTGTCTTTCCGTCTGTCTGTCTGTCTTTCCGTCTGTCTGTCTGTCTGCCTCTGCCTTATAGCAGTCAGTTGTCAACAATGCTCTGAAATACTAGAGAACTGACTTAGAATGACATGCGATATTGATCTGCTACATAACACATCTGTATTTAAAGTAATGCTTGAAAAGTGAAACAAAGCACTGCAGGTTGGCCGTTTCTGTGCTTGAGTTGTTCAGGGGAAGGATGGTGATTACACTGACTCCTATGCAGTGTGTATGAATAAGACTTTTTCAGTCAGGCCCTTTACAAACCTATAACAGAAGCATTACTATGCTGTGTTGATAATAGAACCCGTTTGCTTTCCGGCTCTTTACAAACTTATTAAGCGATTGCTATGCTGTGTGTAGAATATATTATAAGACAGGTTTTCTTACCGGCTCTTTACAAACTTATTACAGCGATTGCTATGCTGTGTGTAGAATGTTATTATAAGACAGGTTTTCTTACCGGCTCTTTGCAAACTTATTTGCATTGTGTGCCACGCTTGGGGGAGGAAAACACTTGACTAGGATTTTGTATGGATGTGGATTCCTTGCCTTGACAGCCACAAACAATTAACAATCACAAAGATAAGAAACAAAGAAATGTGTACGCTTGTAAAAAGAGGCCAAGACTGCCATGCTACGACAAAAGGTCATATAAGACAACCCAGCTGAAATTCACATGTAAACATCGCTGTATTGAAAGAAGTGTTCTTTGCCGTTATACCGGGGATCCAAATTCGTCGACCCTATCATGAAACCTCACATGCGTAATTGGTACAAGTACAACTGTAGGTAAGATTAAAATTTTGTTCTACTTTGTCATGATATTCTATGAATTCCTTGAAGGATTGTTTTCCAGTTGACCGGTAAAAGATTGGAGAGGGCAGGGAGAGTACAATATTTCATTTCAGTACGTATATTATGTAAATCTAACCAAAAGTATGTAAGATACGCGATACACGACGAGGAAAACATTTTTTGGTCTCCTCACTTGTAAAATTTGGTCCCTCGCACCTCTGCGTTGTAGTTTCTTTTCGTCAACACCAGATGGAAGTGCGAAATGTTTATTTTTTCGTATTTTTTTTTTTTTTGGTACGGTGTTTTTCCATTAAAAGGCAGAAGCGGTCGACACTATCAGCCCGGATGGATTAAGTGCCGACAAAAGGCTCAGAAAGGCAAACCGGAGCCTTATGGATTTGATTCACAGCTGGAGCCACCAAGTGAAAGTACGATCAAACATGCATGACTGGACACCTTTGATAATCACACAAAGCGAGATACACCAACGGCCCCAATCAGGCTGAACTCTCGTAACACAATCCCTGGTATATCTCGATTGTTGATTGAACTGTCCGGTAAATCATGTTCACCGGTCGAAAGCTGAACCGTAAGCACTACACTCCCCCTGCTCCCGAAGAGACTGTCCCTTTACAAAGTTTGTCTCAAACACGTATTTTAATTTCCAGTACATGTATTTTACTGGACATTAAATGAAGCACAGTTAAAGCATATCTCAAGGCTCTCATGGAGTTGCGTATTGTGTTGGTAAATTATGATTTGTCTATCTATCTACCTATCCATCCATCTGTCTGTCTGTCTGTCTGTCTGTCTGTCTGTCTCTCTGTCGGTCGGTCGGTCGGTCGGTCGGTCGGTCCGTCCGTCCGTCCGTCCGTCCGTCAGTCCATCCATCCAGACTTCCATCCATCCATCGATCCATCCATCTATCCATCCATCCATCTATCCATCTATCCATCCATCCATCCATCCATCCATCCATCCATCCATCCATCTATCTATTTATCTATCTTATCTATCTATCTTTCTATCTAACACTTTCCCTGAAACGTTTTTTTTCTCTTCCCATCCCAGAGTCAAATTTACACTTTAGCATAAAATTAATGTTGGCGAATGCACAGAATATACACACATCTTTCGCTCCAGCAAATCTCTCGTCCTCTCGTCTTCTTATTAAGACTTTATAATACGAGAGGCCTGGCATTGAATTACACACAATCATGTGCATGAGGATGCACTGGATTACACACTCCTCCCACCCCGTCGCCTACAAAGCCCCTTTTCCCTGCCTTTGGGTTATTTTTAGGCTTTATAATACTAGATGGCTGGCAATGAATTCCACACAAGTTTACCTGCTGTTCATATTCTTCCTGCCTCAAATTCAAGTCAAACAATAATATGCTTTATAGCAGGAGGACAAACTGATACACATAATAATTAATTATATTTGCCCCCAACCTCCCCCCCCCCCCCCCCCAACTTCTTTTGTTTTGTTAATGTTTCAAGCTACTGAAACATGCTCTCAGTGTTCCCCCTCCTCTGTCTGTCTGTCTGTCTGTCTGTGCGTGTCTCTCTCTCTCTCTCTCTCTCTCTCTCTCTCTCTCTCTCTCTCTCTCTCTCTCTCTCTCTCTCTCTCTCTCTCTCTCTCTCTCTCTTTATTGCCGTCTTTGCTTTATAATATGAGGAGACACTGAATTAAGCAATTGAATTTCTCCACCCATTCTCCGGCTGTTTCAGACTTGTACTTCTTTAAATTCTTAATTTGATAAAAATCCTCTTCCGAGACGGAAGAGACCACCCCTTAAATGTTCTTTTCCTTTAATGCTGTTAAGAGGATGTGGCATTTTATATAGTAAAAATAAGATATAGCTGAATAGTGAACTCAATATTTTCTCTATTCCGCTTTGTGATTACACTACGGTCCCCCAACAACAGTCATGTGGGGAGAAAACATTGAACATTAATTTTCTGCGCCTCCCTCGTCCTGAAGGCTCTATCCCCTCTGTGCGCTGAAATGAAATTTACAAATCTGACCTGATCACCTTGCAATGAATACCTGCTTTATGTTTTTTATCATCCTTGAGCAACGCAGGTAAAGATGAGATTTGTCTAACCCATTTAAACTGTGTCACCAATATAATCTATTTTTTCTGTAATTGGATTATTTCTGTCCTGATTCATACGTGTTCTTGATTAGGTGTAAAAGGGGTCCAGCCATGGCTGCCAACGGCCTTGACATCACCAGGCATTGCCATTTTACGTAAAAAGACGGTATATGCCGATCTGAGTCAAATTCATTTTTTAGCATTAATGAATTAATGTGCTATATCAGGGTTTTACATTTGTGTTGATTAATCCCCCCCCCCCACCCACCCACCCTCGCTGCATCTCCTTTAAACTTCTGTTTTTGGTTCATACGTACTTTTTCTGTAACAGCGGAGCAATCTTTTCCTCTATAATATAATAAGGCAGGGGTCACCAAAGTACGGCCCGCGGGCCGTATCCGTCAGTTCATCCGGCCCGCCATGATATTTGATTTTGTTTGATAAAACCTGGGATATCTAGAGCTCTTAGAGTTTTTCTTCTGGCTCGCAAGTATTGAACAGATTGCTTATGCGGCCCGCGCGTGTAAGTCTGTCAGTTATCCGGCCCTCTGTGAAAAAAGTTTGATGACCCCTGCTCTAAAGTATAGGAAATTGAAAAAAAAAAAATCACCAACGTCCATAAAAGTGTGAGTTTGTCCTGCAAAATTCCACATTGAAAGCATGTGGAAGGCGGAAGGAAATTGCCGGAAGTGATGAAAGTAAAATAGAGCGTAGATTTCAAGTTTTTGTTGTTTTTTTTTGTTGTTTTTTTAAATACTAGATAAAGTACTCCGCATTACCCGGTCTAAACCTGTGTTCCCACCCTTCTCTGATCCTCTTTCTGTTTGAGACAATTTCTCATTAGAATCTACCCTTCTTGCTCCAGAGCTCATGCGGGACAGGATATCACGCACCAGCTGCCCGACTGCTTTTCGAAATAGTCTCCACCTATGACTCGCTGATCAAAGGGAGCGCAAAAAGATATCGTATTTTTTTATCTTTTTTTTAAAGTGCATGAAACTGCATAAACACAACAGGTCGATACAAAAGCGATTGGACTGGATTAGTTGACACCTGAGAAAAGGAGTTTTATCATTTTTGAAACTGTCACGCACAAAAGTGAATTAGTCTACCACTGTTATTTTTATAAGATTTGCTTTATTTTATCCTTCCTATGGCGTATTGGAAGTCGCCAGGAACCAGAAGAGGGAGAGTGATATTAAAGTGAGCTGGTGTCTTTAGTGCTGGAGAGTAATTATTGACACCGTGTTACACATAGCCGGATCTGAAAGCCTGCCTGTTTGTCTGATTGCATGTCTAACCGTCTTTTCTAAATGTTATTTTGGTCTAAAGTCATTAGTGAAAAAAACAAACGCCGACCACCGCTGTACTGTGGCGACGAGGTGTCTGCTCCAGTCGTAACTGGGCTGCAATAACACTAATATATTAAGGCAAATTTCCCAAATGGGATGGAGGAAGTATACAAAATACAAAATAAAAGAAATCAACACAAAATACAAAATAACAGAAATCAATGTAATAGCGGGGGCGTTCAGATATCCATCTGTTCATGGGATCCACCCACATCTCTGCTAATTTGCCCCAGTCTTGGACGTACTGAGAGGATTTTCTCAGCTTTACAGCGGCTGGGCCTTACTTAAACTTTATTCCCATGACGTCTTTGCTGCAGCTGCTAGTATAACAGCTTTTGTACGCAATATTGATAATAATATGTCTGGTAAATCTTCTTAGTAATCAGACATGCATAACGTCCAGCTCCCTCTCTCTCTTTAGATTGTTAGTTCTCTCTCTCTCTCTCTCTCTCTCTCTCTCTCTCTCTCTCTCTCTCCCTCTCTCTCTCTCTCTCTCTCTCTCTCTCTCCCTCTCTCTCTTTCTGTCTCTCTGTCTGTCTGTTTCTCTCTTTTTCTCTCCCTGCTCTTCTCTCTCTCTCTTTGTCTGTGTCTCTCTCTGTTCTTTTCTCTATCTCTCTCTTTCTATCTCTCTCTCTCTCTGTCTGTCTATATCTGCCTCTCTCTCTCTCTCTCGCCGCCCCCTTCCCCCACCCCACTCTCTTCGTGGCCCTGCGCTCGGGTATTCAAGACTTTGTCAAGTACACACAACAAGGCAACACACAGTTAACACCAAGCTGTAGATTTTACGGAGAGCACGAGCGATTACAGTTAGTGGATCCCGCAGCTTCTTAGCCTGGCCCACAGACTAATAAAATATCCAGACTGGATGATCCCATTGTGTGACGTCACAAAACAGCGAAAGGTCATGAACCATCCACCATTATAGGTTTACGGTAGCGACCGACGCTTCAGCATAGCTACAATTTTGAATGATACCATTTTGACGCGCCTACTGAACGCGGAAGTTTGGTTCCGCACCAAGAAATTAATACATGTACAACCAATCTTGAAAAATAAAAATAAATTTCTACTGCAGATAGAACTAGAATCGGAATTTCCCGAGCGGCGGCCATGTTGGTTATACAGTCGTCGCTCGGGAAATTCCGTAAAAAACGACACAGCCCGAAGCTCGTGTTTCCAGTCTGGTTAATTTATTAGTCTGTGGCCTGGCCCTGATTGAAAATCTGAATGATGTTTTGTACTAGTCTGTTGTTACTTGTTAGTAAGTACATACTCCAAGTGTTTACGCCAGGGATGCGTTCGTATACGTACTATTCCTAACCAAGTTCTTATCCTCAACCATGAACCTTGTCGAATCCCTAACACTGCCCCCATACATTTTCAGCCAAAAGAAACAGGAGGGAAACAAAAAAGAAAATCTGAGGGAATAATTAATCATAATTAATTAAAGCTGTTGTGAGGGGCATTTCCGAGAGGAGTCACAAAGGATTTTAAAATACGTACCCCTAGCGCAAAAAAAAAACCTTGGGGGGGGGGGGCGTACGTACTTGTAACAACATTATTAAGTATATTGAAAGCTCTGCCGGTTTGGGAAAGTGCGTTGTCAAATTACAAAGCCAAATCGAGAAAATACTGGAGCTGTGCTCATTGTTCATTTGCAGCTTGCTATGCAAAATACTACTGACATTAACAACAACTTCAAAGGCAAAATATTCACCGCCCATCTGCTTTGTGAAGTGGTGGTGGTGGTGGGGACGGGGAGCCGGGGAGGGGGAGCCCCAATCGATTGGCCAGCTCTTGATATGGGACAGATTTCGTTCTGATCTCTGACGGTAAAAAAAAATAATCGGCAGCCGAGGATATCACTGATGAGATTCTTGATATGTCTGCAAAGAACCGTGTCCGGAATTCTGATCTACTAACAGCGCTGCTTCCAGACGTTTATGTTTCAATTTCAGGATTCCTCGTTGTAGTGCTGAATAGTTAATTAGAATGTTGATACTTCTCGTGATCTCTGGAGAATTGATCAATTTCACATGTTTGAAAAATAACCTTTTCCTAAAGGTTATTCATCTACGAAATATTCCTCATGGCCGCTGCAAAGGAGATTGTGACATCGCGTTTTTTGTTGTTTATTTTTCAGACTTAAGACCTCCTGCCTTATAATCAAAGATACTGGAAACGATAAGATGAGACGCTCCCTTCTTCGCACCTCTTTAGTATAAACAAATCGTACACACAATTTGCGCGCTTATCGGGGGCGGGGCCCATGCCACACTGCATGAAAAGAGTACAATGCACTTGATGTAATGAGAAATTAATGATGCAGATTTGTTACAGTGCTACTGCGACCGAGTTTTCCCCACAAGGATTGAAGTTAAAATTGTAAAATAAGTGATGTTACTCAAGGCTTACAGAGGTAGCTGAACCATGAATAAAATACAATATTTTTCCCTATTTGTTGGCTTAGTAAAATGCGTCACTGTTCATGTCTTCCTCGCATTCGCCGCCAGGTGGCGGTGGGAAATATGTGCACGTTAAAAATTGGCTAGCTGTCTCATCTTATAGTATCTAGTATCTGTGTTTAAATTACATTCAGATCAGCGTGACTACCTGCTGACACATCCGTTCCGTTTGAATAATCCACAAAATAATCTGAATTCAGAAAAATAAAAGTTTGGATGGTTTAATTTCCTCTAATCAAACATTCAGTAATCAATGTTTTGGTTGTTGTTGTTGTTGTTGTTGTTTTTAATTTGTTATGTTTTATTCACCGTTGAAGTAGGTTAAACATTTACAAAACGAGATAAATCCATCAAATTTAATTTCAGATAAAGCCGTTTCGGGTCATGTACTATTCATTATAATTTGACATAGTTTGTCTGTTAATATGTTATACCTGCAGCATTCCACACTCCACACCGTGACGGTATGGGCAGTTAGTAGTATTGTATAGACGGTGAGTAACCAGTGTGTGTGTGTGTGGTTGGGGGGGGGGGCCATGCCAGCCTTGGCATGGCTTACCCCTTAAGCTGGTCCGTCTATCCGAAACACCATAGGATACATTCAGTTTATTGGATGACCCCTAATTTTATATTTTATTGATTATTCACACTTCACCGGTTTTAGCCAACATTCAGTTTGGCCACCCATAGCGTCAATGCTGAGAAGATCATGACAGAGTCAACAATTCAGAAGCAGCAGCACTCATGCAGCATCTTTTGGGGCCACCCATTCTTTTTCCAATGATTTTTTGTCTCGATGTCCCAGCTTCAACACGACTGGATTAACCATGTAATGTAATGAAATCAAATGGCGGTGAAAATGAAAGTTGACATCAGAGGCCATGTAAGTTTTCACTGGGAGATCCCAGAGCTCAAGAATTGAGCCCAGACCTGTCATTTGACATAAGTTTCCACACCGGTTATATTTAATTTTTTTTATAAAAATGAAAATAGGACGCGAATAGAAGATGTGATCGCACGTAATTTGATTTAGAAGCTGAGCCTTCCCGATATATTAACCCTTTTTTTTTTTTTAAAGGTAGACGTTTTTAAAATGGCATCTTGTTAAATATCGACATGTCAGTTTGGCTTTGATCAATTGCCGCAGCAGTTCGAGGCCTTTGGAATCTGGAAAACTCATCCCTACCACAAAAACACACAGAAGCAAGAACAAGAAAAGCGAGGTGTAAATGCCAAGAACAGCGAACATCCTATAATAAAGATCTTGAACAAACTGTTTTAAGGCAAAAGCCTAGGCGCGCAGAAGGGCCGATTTTGATTAGCCGGCTAATTGAGTGGTGATATCACGTCATGTAGTTTCAATGAAATCTCTCGCACACCAGAGGTGGCCAATCAAAAGACGGTCATTGCACACCTGGGCTAACTGGTCTTGTCCACAGCATCCGCTCCGTCCCACTGTTTTACGGAAAATGTCGTATGAGTAAAACACTCTTTGCCTCTGTATCTTTGTCCATAGCATCCCGTCCGCTCCGCTCCTTACCGCTGTTGAGGCAAAGAGTTTTTCATATGTCATTTTCCGTAAAAGTAGCTGGGCGGATGTTGTGGACAAGACAGTAGAGTACGCGGCGAGTGAACCGTGCAGACATGTAATAGCACCATTTGCGTTTACTACAATAAAACGAGTAGGCCCATTAATGAATAAATCATGAAAACAATATTTTCAGAGCCGTCTCGCCCCAGAAGACACTGCGTCTTTCTTCTGCCACTTCATTCTTGATAGTGCTGCCTTAAATATGCTGATGGCTCACAGAGTCTGTTTTGTCTCGGTTTTAGCCTGAGGTACGGACTATCCAGACTATGGCGCTATATGGGATTTGGCGCAGTGGCGAGACCTAAACATGTCCGAAATCCTCACTGTTTCATGCGAGTCAGAACTGTCCCGATTCAGCTGGTGGAGAGAGGCACCTGGCGCACTCAGTCAAAACGAACGCAGAACAGATTGGCCTCAGTACGCCACCAGATTTATAATACACGTATAGCATAGTTAACTCTCACTGTGCTGAATTCTGTAAGTGACTAAAAACACGATGGTTGTGGTCTTCGAAGAGAAAACTCTATGTCAGTCATTTTAGGCAAGGCAAGAATACATTTCCTCAGACACAGATTGTTACTGAGCGAGGCGGCCGAATTGCAATATGTTTTGAAAACTTAGGGTGGGTTCTCATGTATACGGCAACGGAAACGTCAAAAACCCTTCAAGTAGTGAAATAGAAAGGATGTTTCCGCGCGTCGTTTCCGTACTCATGGAAACACTCTTACTTTTTTCTACATGATAGATTTTGTGCCGTTTCCGTTTCCGTATACATGAGAACCCAGCTTTAATGATTATATTCGGTGTCAGTATTTAAAACATGAACAGCGTCGTAGAAGTACCAGAAATATTTGCCGGGCAACAAAATGTGTGGTTTTATTTTTTTATGAACTATTTCTTTTGAAATTTTAATACTTGGGAAACACGAACTCCCATACTTTAGATTTTAATAGACCTCCTGCTTGGATAACAGGGCTGTTAATGTCACTGGC
Organism: Onchidella celtica; assembly: GCA_963931925.1. NCBI lineage: Eukaryota > Metazoa > Mollusca > Gastropoda > Systellommatophora > Onchidiidae > Onchidella > Onchidella celtica. The sequence continues at coordinate 57,340,521 of OZ007567.1, read as the reverse complement.
GAGCATTAAATAAATTATGGAATCCAACAATTCCAACTAAATAAAAACACTTCAAAATAAATTGTTGTAATTTGCTGTTGTGAAACATCCGGTTTGCGCGCATGGTTTTCCTGCTTTACATTCTTCAATTTTTCAACCTATCTATCTATCTATCTATCTATCTATCTATCTATCTATCTATCTATCTATCTATCTATCTATCTATCTATCTATCTATCTATCTATCTATCTATTTATCAATCTATCTATCTATCTATCTATCTATCTATCTATCTATCTATCTATCTATCTATCTATCTATCTATCTATCTATCTATCTATCTATCTATCTATCTATCTATCTATCTATCTATCCTATCTGTGTCTGTCTGTCTGTGTGTTTGTCTGTCTGTTTATCTGTTAGTCTGTCTGTCCGCCCGTCCATCCGTCCATCAGTCCATCTATCTATCTATCTATCTATCTATCTATCTATCTATCTATCTATCTATCTATCTATCTATCTATCCATCCATCCATCCGTCCGTCCATCCGTCCGTCCGTCCGTCCATCCATCCATCCATCCATCCATCCATCCATCCATCCATCCATCCATCCATCCATCCATCCATCCATCCATCCATCCATCCATCCATCCATCCATCCATCCATCCATCCATCCATCCATCCATCCATCCATCCATCCATCCATCCATCCATCCATCCATCCATCCATCCATCCATCCATCCATCCATCCATCCATCCATCCATCCATCCATCCATCCATCCATCCATCCATCCATCCATCCATCTATCTATCTATCTATCTATCTATCTATCTATCTATCTATCTATCTATCTATCTATCTATCTATCTATCAATCTGTCCCAATCTGTCCGTTTGTTTGTGCTTGTCTGTTTATTTATCTATCTGTCTGTGTACTCATGCATCCATTAATCCATTTATCCATCCGTCTATCCGTTCGTCCGTCAGTCCGTCCGTCTGTCTATCTATCCATCTCTACATACCAGCCCGTCGGTCTGCCTTTTAGAAAACACAATAGTGACTCCACCCGCACACTATAGAAATATGTGCAACACCAAGCACTTATCTTCAGGCTAAAATGAATTAATCATTAGCAAGTGGCACAAAACTATAAATTTTGCAAACACTTTAAGAATGCATTAAATCCAGTTTCTCATTTTCACCATAGACTGTTTTATATTCTCATTATAATCGCTAACGCAAAACTGGTTGGGGAGTCAATACTTCCTGATGTGAGGGTGTGAAACCAAATACTGAACGCATGGAATCAAAACTTAAGAAAGAGGAAAATGTATCGAATACATGTGTCACTGCGAAACGATATTAGTGTCACGATTTGCCATTAATGAATGAAATATCAAATTCAGCCGAAGTAGTCTTAATCTCCGTAGAGTATAGTACAAAACAAAAACAGATTCATCACTGACTTGTTTGAAACATGACATGCAATATTAACATCATAACGAAGTATGTAGGCTTGCTCACCCTAGACATGGCACCAAATCGTGTTCGTTCAATTAAGTAGCAAGCCGGTCTTTTAACCGGAAACGGAGGGTCTGTTGTCTGTACTTAACAGTAAATCAAATGGTCAGGGAGCCGATGTACAGACCTTCTCGTATGTCCCCATCAGGACAATGCTTAATAATCAACGAAAGCTATAGGGTAGTGTTCACCGGACACCTCTTTGCTCACTTCCTACATGATCTTAACAATACTCATTGGGATAAACGGAGATAGCCACCTGAGCCGCCATGGGACTCCACCGTGAAGCCTTTGTTTCTTAGCATTACCGTTTCTAATAAGTCTGGAGCTGGTTAATCTTTCTAAACCCAGTGGTTCTTAAGCTTTTACAGCCTGCTTGCCCTTTAGAGCTTGACGTAAACATCAAAATCTGGACCGAGAAACTTAAGTTTGACTATGCATTTCCACAGTTCATGCAGAATGAATCACCACTCCCTTCCCTGAACTCCTATTCCACTGTGAAGTCTTTGTTTCAAAACATCACGGTTTCTAATAATAATAAGTCAGGCACCAGTTAACTTTTCTTCACCTAGTGGTTCGTAAGCCTTTTAAAGCCTGTTGCCCATTGCAGTCATGTCTCATGGCTTTGGTTTCTATTTCTTCCTATGGTTTGGTTGCTGTTGTTTTTTAGGAATAATAATAAAATTTATTTGTTGTAGTCTAAACTTGCCCTTGTGGATTACATCTATACACCTACCTGGTAACAGCGCTTATGGGTGAAACCCGGATCAATGCAAATCGGGACTGAGAAAAAAAAAACACACACACAATAAAGCTGGATTTTCATATGTGCGGAAACGGCATCAGAAACGTCAAAAACCCTCAAATACTGAATGATATACAAAGGCTGTTTTCATGGCATTTCCGTACACATGGATACACTCTTTCCTTTTATTACTTGACGAATTTTTTATTTTCGTTTGCCGTGTTTGTTTCCGTACACCATGAAAACACAGATTAAGCCTGACTCTGTATTTTCAAAAGCCAACTAGAATTATTTAATGGCCTCGGTATTCCTGCCCCCCCCCTCATTTGATCTCCCACCCCTCCCCCGGGAAATCCCCCCCCCCCCACACCTCATGTCACCCCACACCTCATGCCACCCCACCTCACTCGGAACCACTGCTCAACAAGTGGGCTCTGTTATGATTGTAAGATGCTCTCATCATTAGAGGTGTCAGAATTGGCACAAGAAAAGTTTAACTAGAGACAAAATGTTGCTGACATTAAGGAGTCCATCCTCTTCGGTGTGCGAAAAGAAAAAGGGAAACATCTCCTGCCTGAGTTGAAGCCATCGTGTTTTTGTTTTTTTTAATCAGGCATTGCATTAACATTCTTTTTTTATTCCTCCAGGATGGCGTATTCATTTCTTGTATTTGATAATAATCGTTATCTTCCGACATTAATGTGCGTTTAAACCATTTTTTGTTATAACTGGAGATGTACAGCTCATTTCCTCTCAATTTCCTTGCCATTACAACAGCAAAATCCATCGTGGTTATTCACTTCCATTGAGCTGCGCAAATACACACACACTTTGAGGGAGAGGAGGTACTTTGGAGGTAGATTTTAGACGGCATTACATAGAAGGTGTCAGTGTTGTTGGGGGAGCGTAGAGTAATTATAATGCCGAACAGAGAAACTACTGAGCTGTGTTTGCTGATTCAGCTGTAGCTTACCATGTAAAGTACTACGGTCCTTTAACAACAACCATCCAGAAAAAAATCAACTTAAAGAGAACGTGACCTTCTTCCTTTGTTTTCAGTAACACCCGTGCTTGAATTTAGCGTCTTTATAGCAAGGATGAGTATAATAAATCTCATCTGACGGTAGCACCGCTCCATCCATCACTGAGTCGAATAGGAAAAATTCAGACGGTCTTAGTTTAATTCTTTTGCTTCAAAATGTCATACCTGTATGATTTAAACCTGCTAAATGGACATGATTGTGTTGTTTTAACATGATGGATGGCGATAAAGGCGTGCTTTCGTCCATGTCAGTTTAAAACCGATTTATTTGAACGTTGAGTGAAAGTTTAAAAAGTAAGTGTGAGCGTTCGAATAGATCAGTGTTTTTCAAGGCAGGGCCCACCCCCCGCCGGTGGAGAGATCTTTTTCCGTACGAGCTTTAGTAAATTCAGGAGCGGGGCAGCAACACACCCCCAAACACAGGCCATCGGCTAAGGGATTTCTCGTGCTATCGAACACTGCCATGGGTGCTGCAATCTCTGGACTGTGCCTGATATGACTCTGAACGTCACCGAAAATCCCGGGATGTGTTGGAGCTGTCCTGTGTTTGGGGGTGTGTTGCTGCCCCCTCCTGAATTTGCTAAAGCTCGTACGGAAAAAAAAAATCACGCCTGCCGGAGGGGCGTGGCAATATTTTTGGTGGGGCGGGGAATTTTTTTTAAAATCGTTTTGTACTGTACAGGAACTTTGTACCATCATTGTTGGGAGCACTTTGGGGGGGGGGGGGGTTGAAGTGGGGCGTGGGACAAAAAGGGTTGAGAAACATTGGAACAGGTTCTACAAAATGTGAAAATATTACGAAATAAAAATAAAAAATCTAAAAAAATCGTTTGTTAAATGCTAATTTTGTCCAATTCAATTTCTGGAAACAGTTGAACTTGCACCATCCAGTTTAACGCTTGCGAGATTGTTTCATCTTATTTCGTTAATGTGGCTGTTAAGCTTTAGGTGTCTGGTGATGCTCACTGTATGCACTTGATGCCCCTGAGTGTACTATCGAACAAGCTGATCGAAATGATTGGACAATTCTGAATGGTTGTTTAGTTATCGGGTCAAACAGTGTTTGCTGTCATCCTTGTCTAGGTCACGAGAATCGAACAGAATGACTCTTCACGCCTGACACCAGTGACAGGTCATGACTTATGAAAGTGAAGCCAGTGACTATTTCGTATGACGTTTTATTGTTTCTGCTTGTTACTTCGTGTGAAGCACTACCACTGAGTAATCTGAGGTTGTCCTTTTCTTACGGATTGCAAAGTGAAGATTTTTTTATTTTTTTTTCGGAGTGAATTTTAAACCATGTGGCCAAGCTGGATTTTGTTTCCATGAGGAATGTTCTGGAAGATGCAAGGGATTCACGTTGAGACTCGGGTCAGGATTACGTTTGGCTCGCCCACACAATAACATTACATAGAGGACATGGGCACAGTAATTGTTGTTTTCTTCTGAAATTCACGACGGATTGATCTCACAAAGAGACACTTGTTTTGTGACTATTCTGGGTATGTGTCTTAAACAGCCTTTCCTTGTTTTACTGTAAAAAAAAATCTGTAGGGCCCATCAAGGCTGGAAGCAAAGTTGAAATGAAGCAAAAAGAAAACTTGTACCGAACGATTGATTGGTCTTTCCTTTTTCTTTGCTTTTGATTGTTTCGTTTCTGTATTGTTTTTTACGTGGAGCTTTGCTATAGAGAACTTTTTCTTTATGCCACAATTTAACTTTACTTTAACAGTAGCCTTCCTATCGTCCAAATCTATTTTCCTATAACGGTTAGTCCGACTGAATTCATGCCGAGTAATTATTCTTTTTCTGGCACGGAGACCTGGAATTCGCTGCCTCCGAACTTGAGAAATGCAGAAAACACTGCAAAGTTCAAGAAAAACACACCTGTTCAATCGATGGAATGCAACCACATCTGTTTCTGACTGCTGTCACATGTTTTAGTGTGTTCTTTCATTTGTGAATTGGTTGTGAGTGGTAGATCGACAGTGAAGCGCTTATAGCTTGGATTATGGGATGAAGCACTATACAAAAGTTAATTACTATTATTAGCACTGTTAATTATAATCACAGGCGTATTGAAATCCAAGTCATTTTATAGCCGTCCTTACTTATAAAATGGTGAAGTATTTAAAAGAGTGGATTTTACAATGCTATTGTCCCTGCACCCAAAACCCCCATCTCCACACTAGAATTCCGATATCTCTTTTGGAACTATTTTGGGTATTTCACCTTGGAATGTCTCAAAGCTTTAATCGATAAATACAGTTGGTGAATAGCCGAGAATTGGCTAAGACTGTCAGCAAAGTTTCATCCCAAAGAATTTGGTAAGCTTTAGAGTAAAATTGACCAACATTTCGGTATACAGATTGAAGACATGATTCTTCGAGTTATCACTATAAAATGTTAAAGCACGGCATATCTGTTGAGGCCGTGGGGTAGCAACAGGGTTTGGCAAAAAGTGGCAAAACACAACAAGTTGTACGTGGTAAATCCTCATTTCAGAGACAAAGAAAGAGAAAACTGTACAATAAATACTACAAGAATGAAATTGAAAAAGACCATACGTTTTCTTTCGTTCACTACAAGGGACTTAATCTGGTGAAAAACAAAAGAACTGAAATAATTTAATTAATCTTTAAAAGCATTGCAAAATAAAACGAATAACTGAATAATTATGAATAGGCGACTTAGTTGTTGCATGCGCGTATGTACCTTTCATGCCTACGTGCTTTCACTCATGGTCAAATATGGAAATTTGCAATCGCTAGAGAAATTTTATAATGAAAGAAAAACAGAGAAAACGATCGTCTCACTGGACGGCTAGAAGTAATTCTGGCAATGGTATTTGCAGTTGGGAAAGGCTTATAATTGAGTCATGCGTGCACCGGGCAGTCTGAGGCGCGTGAATGATTTCAGTCTGGAGAATATTGGAAAAACAAAACTTACCAGATTCAGATTTAGGCAATTGGCAAAATATTATTTTGAGAAACAGAAAATCTATGGGCTCTCAGAAAGATTTGAACCAAATTGACTTATCTTTCTTTTTCCGTTTCGTTTTATTGTATCATTTCTATATTATTTCTTAAGCATGGCTTTGCAGTGTATGGCTGTTTCTGTTTGTCATATTAATTTTGACTCAGATTTATACAGCATGGGGAAGACATGAAATGCCTGGAGATTGGAGTAAAGATGTATTGTAAAGAACAAAAATTGTAAGAAAAATTATCCAGGGAATACGCCATAAGGGATTACAGAAAAATTGAAATGAAAGGACGAAACAAAGGACGAGAAAACCTGTCTGTTTTTTCAAAAGAAAGATGAGAAATTGTGAAAAATGGCCTATTGTGCTAGATAAAGTTCGTACGAGAGATTGTGAGAAGATAAGAAGTGGGGATAGGCTAGGGAACCCGGGGGGAAAAGCACAGACAGAGTGATGAAAGGGGGTGCAGATTAATGTCAACAACGAAATTATTCTCCTTGGTAAAAAAAAATAATTTTTTTAATGCGACCCCTAATTTAAGAACACAATTTGTTTGAAATGAGAGGGGGCAGGCTAGAGAGCGCATCTTCAGTAAAAAGTTTCAGAAAACAAAATTTGAAAGCAGTTCGGTCCGTTGGCTTAGTCTAGAATCAAGCAAAAGTAGGTGTAAGGGGGAAAAAAATAATCAATAATTTAGTAGAAATCTGGTAACATTTAATCCAATTACTCTGCTGCATATTAACTGTATCGTTTACATGTGCACGCACAATATTTCTTCCCATCAATGGATTTCGTACCGTCAACAAATCTAATAGATGGAAAATACTTTTCTATCCACTTAGCTCTGATTTTGACATTTTTATATGAGGACAAAAAAGTAATTAAAGGTTGGCTCACAAATATCTCAATTCCAGGAAATGGATTAAAGTTACTGAAAATTGCAATAATATCTAATACGATTTTGGAAATAAAGCATGGTAAGATCGACAATTCATACGCTAAACGTTGTTTATCCAAAATGGGAGTTGAATAAATAGAAATTAATAACGATATTATTGTGATTTTACCACTACAAAAGCTGAAATATAATGTCACATTATTATATTGTTCACTTTCCCGCTACCTCTTTCCATGTTATTTAGCTCAGACGATTTCTTCGCCTTTGCATATTATTGCCAAGGCTCATTTTCCCTCGAATCTTGCGCATTTGATTTCCAGCCATCTCTATCTACAGTACTTGGTCTAGTTGGTAGGCCATGTTACATTGACCACTGTTTATTACAAATCGAAGGTTGTTCATTTTACCCCGCCCTTGTTATTTAACTAGGAAGATTTCTTCGCCTTTGTCTGGCCCCAATTTTTCTCGAATCTTGAGCATTTAATTCCCCGTCCATCTACCTACAGTACTAGTTCTAGTTGGTAGGGCGTGTCACGCTGTCCGCTATTTATTATGGAAGGTCAATGGTAATGCGGACATTTTGCTGGAGATTCCCCCTGTGGCGGCGGGCGTTGGAGTATCAGTCAAAGGGATGTCCATTAACGCCGGAACTGACCGGAATGTGTTACACCGTGCTGTTTGGGTAATGATGGTATGCATGCATCCCTTTGTGTGGGGGCGTGTCCGAAACAATGGCTAATTCGTCTTTTTAACACTAACCGGCTAAAGGGGAAACCAGTGTTGTGTTAGCTTGGATGGTAGCAAAGTGTATGAGATGTAAAAATAGGAGTTTGAGTAACAATGTATGTGATCTCCCGTGCATATGTGCTTAGATATGGTATATCATACAGGATATAAGCTGTTTCACGACAGATCGTGTATCCAATGTGCGCCCCTTTTTGTCTGTGTGCATTAAATTGATGTAGGAGTCTGAGGATATACTTAATCTATGAACAATAACCTGGCCTTGTGCATGAAGGTAAGCCATCCGCTCTTTCTCTTTCTCTCTTTCTCTCCCTCCCTCCCCTCCCCCCCCCTCTCTCTCTCTCTCTCTCTCTCTCTCTCTCTCATACTCTACTTATCTATCTGTCTGTCTGTCGATCTGGCTGTCTGTCTGTCTGTCTATCTATCTATCTTTTTATCTATCTATCTATCTATCTGTCTATTTTTTTTCTCTCTTGCTCGCCCTTTCTCTCTCTTCTTCTGTGTCTGTGTTTAAGTATGGATAGAATAGTAATTATTATGTTCAGTTTTGTGCGTTTCTCTGCATATCTGTGTTTACGTGTGTGTAGAAGACTGAGGATGACATTAATAAAATTTAAATGAACATTAATATCAGGGGCCTGTGTGTGGCGGTATTATATAACGTTCTGCATGTATTTGTACAAAAAAGTTAATGTCTGTCTGCGTTTAAGACTGAATACGATAATGCATGTCTGAGTAGAATAACGTACTAGTGTGTGTGTCCGATCGTGTGTGTGTGTTTGTGTGTGCATAGCGCGTATATTTGTGGGCTTGGAAAGACCAAAAATTGTATCCTACCGGTATATTCATTAATTTTCTCTAGCAGTAGTAAGATTACATCATGAAATATAAATCAAGCTATACAGACATTACTCAGCAAGCGAATCTGTCTGTTATCTAGGAATTCATTTGCACAGTATACGCATATGCGATATGTCATATATCTTCTCAACAGTGAGTGGGAGCATGAGATGGTATGAGCATAATTGTAATGATCTAGATCTCGTGGGGCGGTTACTTATTTTGTGGGCCGGCAAGCGAATATATGAGTCAATATATAAATGCAAATGGGAGTGAGTGCCATGGGAGGAGGAGTGGGGGACTGTAGTTGACCCATTGTCAGAGAAGAAAGAGGTCAGCTTAACAGAATAGTTTATTATACATTCAGTACACCGGCTTCAATGAAGAGAATAATGTATATTACGACACATTCTGGCACGTAGACTACCGGTATCAATGACGTGCCGCCCGCTCCTACTTCTTTTGTTTTACACGTAAAAGAGATACGGCGAGGAGGAAAGAGAAGTTATCAGTGCTGTGCTTTGAAATAGATGTGATAGAATTGGACATTTTCTTTATTCCGAGAATCACCGAACTAAATTGATGCGTTGGACAAATTTCACCGTACAGTAATTTCCAGACGCAAAAGATTCAGCTGATAATAATTACAATGGCTCATTTTCACAGATGGTCTGAATATTACGTTTTCTGAATCATTAGAAATGACGTTGGTGTTTAAAAACAGAGGATTTTACTTTGCCATATCGCGACTTTAGTTCTTGTTTGTACTAGTTCTACCTCCATTTTCTGAAAAACTGGAGTTCTTTTAGTACGTAGAAGAGGTATAACGAATGCGCACTCTGATACTTGTTTAAAATCTGTTGTGGCTCTTATCAAACGGTTTCAGAGTTTCGGTTTATTCCAACTCCTTATCATGATACTGAAGCCACAAATGTTAAATGCCGAATTTCTCATTTGTGCAAAAAGTGGAGTTGGAACAAACAATAATTAAGGTCGCCATATAAGTAATGCAATGGGCTACTTCTTGAAATATCAAACCAAAGAACTTAGCCAAAATAACTCGTTTTCAGTGCAGGACGGCTTCATTCTGCTATTTCTGTGTGTCACCTAAATGATATCGGTGTAAATATTAATTAGAAAGGATGTCTTAAACATGAAATTCAATTAACTATTGTAAAGTCACAGCAACCTTAACTCTAGAAGACAAAATTAATGAACACGTGGATGTTAAGAAGGCCAATCTTTGTCCATTGAGTTGATGAGAGTACAGCTACAGATGCATTACCTTCGTTCCTCTTAATCAGTTTGTAATGTTATCAAAGATTAAGAGCAAAATACGGAGAATTAGAAGGGAATATCTTTACATCACAACCCCCCGCCCAAAATGACAACAACAGAATGTAAGCTTGATGATAATGTTGTGTTGTTGTTTTCTTTTCAATGCATAACAAAAACAATAGTAATTATTTTCCGTGTCCTTAGGCAACCAGACTGTATTTCTGACACATCATTTCGTACAATGGAAGAAGTAGAATGTTTATCGTTGTTGTTATTAATTTTTGCCTTTATTTGCCTCAGATTTTTTAATTATTTTTTTTAACTTCCAGGCAGCTTCACTGGGATATAATTGGTTCTGGGGATGTTTTTTTCAGTCACAGTGGAAATTTAAATGAACTTGGTGATTATAGCGAGATATAGAACAGTTTGCTCTCTTGATGGTTCCTATTTCCTGTAGGAACATAACTATCGTTTCTTGGACTAGACATGATACAGTCGGTTAAATTTTAGTGATTCATGGCACTAACCACGATCCCTTTCTGTGGCTTCCTGGCTATTTAATCAAGTTATAGCGATCGTTAGGTGTCTGGTGAGATGGGAAACGGCCATTTATTAAAAACATACAAGAGTACTGGTCAAAATCATTTCCTAGGAAGGATATAGGGATCTTCAGGATGGTTTAGTTAACTCTGTAGCAGAACTTACTGTTTTGTCCGTGTGTTTGTTTGTTTGTTTGTTTGTTCACTTATTCTTTGTTTGATTGTTTCTTTGCTTGTTTGTTACTTGAACTCCGCCAGGTTCCCAATGCTAAGTTTTAGAACCCTTTCTAATGTGTCAACAGATAAATTATGTTCAGTTCATGATCAACATTGTATTTATTTATGTAAGTTACAATAATCATATTTGACTGTTTTAAGCCAGTTCTGGGCTGAATGTCTCAGAAGTATTATATAAGACAATCTGTATATATGTACTATGTGGGCAGTAGAGAGACAACGGTGATAAATACAATGATAAGAAAAGATAGTGGATGCATTTCTGTGCGTTATTTCAGTCTGTTTTCAAGTGATAGCATGGATGACTGTCTGGAGCAGCATTTGGTTGTCTCAGTACCAACTGATTTCATCCCCTTGTCTGCACTTTTCCAGATTTTTTTTTTTTTAATAAGTAATTTTTTCTTTAGTTGGAGTTGACAGTGTGTTGGGGCCAAATGTTGAACACCGTAAAATCTAGTACCAGATGTCATACTTCCACAACTTTCATAGGAATGATATAATTCTCTTTATTATATGACCCTATCTCAGATTTTAGAAAACGTGGAATAAAGCGGCACTGGGATATCGATAATCTACGAAAAGGGAAAGAGCCTGATATCACCCCCGCCATACAGTTTTTGATTTGTCATTTTGTATTAATATTGTCAATACTTTGCCACAGACAGACCAAGATACTAACGTTTTTTATTCAATAATTCTAATTTAGTTACCATTTTCCATCTTTAGACCTAAGCTTTGGTTCCTGTCTGGCCCTATTATTTCCACTATGTTATCATGTTCTAATGAAATTTTTTATATTAAGACATGAGATCGAGAATGTTCAGGCCTGTGAGTAGTACGATGGTGTAGGATATCGAGGGTTGGCAACCAGAATGTTTTATGTCCAAAATAGTCAAATTGAGAAAAAAGAATTTGAAATTCGTAATTTTAACCAAAATTGAAATAACTGCAATAACTTCAACACCTCCACATGAATAGTTTTACTGGGTTGTGAAATAAAGTCACACACCTGGTGCCTTGGGTATCTACAGGCATTTAAGAGCGATGAATCACATTGGACACAACACATTCTCGTTAATACAACCGAGATGTTATTTACCAACTTAGTTCAGTATTAGCAATCTAAAAACAAGTAATTTTGTCATTGGCGATCTTGTTGTCGGGAATATAAAAGGAAGAACGTTCTGTAGTCGCCCATGGTGTTGTAATAGGCTAGGCGCGGCGTTTGCAACGTCCTGTCGTGTTGGAATCTTGTCTTCCTTTCATATTCCTGCAATGAGCCCGTTTCTGGCATGTGGTTCTCCATTCAATCGCGGCAAAAAAGTCGCATGTGTGCGCCCAGGCGTACAGGCGTATCATACTCAGAGGAACGACAGTCAGCTGCTGGCAGACAAGACGTACACACTAAAATTTCCTGTATTTTCTTAGTAAAGCCGGGAAGACCGTATCATAGTACTGTCAGACACACTCAACTTGTGCCAATATTTCTTGGATGTACATTTTGCTGGCAGCAACTAGCTGTGATGTCCCAGGCTTAGTATGATACTATTAATTATAATTTATAATATAACTATACAATAATTCAAACAAAAACTCCCCTTAGTATGGACGTTAAAGATTTGGCTCACTGACGCACGATGAAGTGTGACTCGGTGTAGTGTTGAACAATGTGAGTGGCAATATGTCACAGCCGATGATATCTAACTGTCTCCGGGTTTCTCAACTCGTATTTCAGCCAACAATAACAAAGGTTAGTTCCGTTTTTCATGCCTCGGTTTGTTCTGTCACCGGAGATTGTTTTTCGTTTTCCGGTCATCGTTGCTGGTCCGTGATGTGCGTGCCATTTTGACGCGGGTGCGGGCGTAACCCGGAAGTCAGTTTTGAGAAGTACGCTTTCACCTGCGATAGGGTATTCGACACTAGTATTCGAACAGTGACCTGTGGCGAATATTCGCTCAAATAGTTTTCAAATTTTTCGACATGAAGATCTGGAAAATTTGTTTTGTTTTTTTTTCAAAAAGCAGTTGGTGGTGGTGCGGTGGGGGGGGGGGGGGGAGGGGGGAGAGAATTCACAAACTTAAGATAATCATCTGAAAGTAAGTCTAGTTACAAAGAAAGTAATCGAGTACTGCTCAAAGTATGGAGCAAGAATTGCAATGCGTCCATTGTTTTAATCATAATTTCTGAAGGAGTCTTGTTTTTTGGTATGTAAATGTCTGGTATTCGAAACAGCGTATGTGCAATATTCGGATAATGATTAATAAAAATTGAATATCCGTTCGAATAATACAAATGACGGGGCTGGAATTGGAAGGGGTCTAAGTTTGTTTGTTTTGTTTTTTCCTTTTGGCACTCAGACCCCTTCTAAATTCTAACCCCCTCAAATAAGAGAAGGGATCTTGGCGCAATTGGCACTTAGACCCCTTCTAATTCCAACCTCCTCCATTTGCTGTTTGACCCAAAACTACTTTAACCCACCCAAATAAGCCCCCCCCCCCCCACTCCAAAAAATTTAACAGCGTAAAGCTGGGTTCTCATGTGTACGGAAACGGAAACGGCAAAAAATCCATCATACAGTAAAAAGAGTGTTTCCATGTGTACGGAAACGGCGTGCCGAAACATTCTTTCTATTTCACTACTTGAAGGGTTTTTGGCGTTTCCGTTGCCGTTTCCGTTTCCGTATACATGAAAACCCAGCTTAATCGTAATACTAATGAAACGTCTCCTTGACACTCAGCTGTATTGACGCGCTACATAGATGAATAGTTATATAATCATCACTCGTTTTATAATAAATCATCTGGTGGCTGGTGCGAGTTTACTATTGTTTGCGACGGTGAAAGCTTAGGCGAGGCGCACATTAGCTAACTTTGATCGGCGGACTCGTTGGATGGTGACGTCAGTACATTTAGTTTCAACTGAAACCTCGTGCACCAGCCTACCAATGAATTTTTGGATTTCACTGACACACGATGTCGTGGCGTCATTATCAACTAGCTGGCCGATTCAAATCTATTAGTGTGCCCTTAGGCCTCGTGGAAAGGTCCAAGTAAACTTAGGGTGGTATCATGCTAAGCCTGGTCAGACACAGTCAGATGCTGCCAGCAAAATGCATACCAGGGAAATAATGGCAGAAGCTGATTGCGTCTGACCGGGCTTAGTATGATAGGGTCTTCCCGGATTTATTAAGAAAATATAGGCAATTAGGTGTACAATTCTTGTCTGCCAGCAGATGTCTGTGTCTGACCTTCATCCATAAAGATACCCTCCTTTCCCCCTTAGTCTACAGCCGAAATTCTGTTAACCGAATGCTAGGACGTACTTATACAAACGTGTCTTTCCGTTAAAGATACGATCTTATTTATGCATCAATTGATGCATCAGGCTGCAATGATAATATTCTTATTACTATTAAATATTCCCGACGGCATAAAATTGGTAATAATAATGTCTCAGTCACCCAGGTTGAGGAAATGAAATACAACCACGGCTGAAACAAAATTTGTACCACTCATGCTAATTGAAAACAAATAGCTGATAATAATCTAAATTGGCAAAAAGTACAAACTCGGTAATTTGAGCAATAACCAACATTTGGCCCGATTTTCTCCATCTGGAGGTCTACAGCATAATATTATGTTCCAGTTCTACCTCCGCTGTACATAATACATGTACGTGGAAACAAATATATCAGAATATAAGTACATGTTTTTGTTATTAGTTATATTAGTTTATCAAGCGAAGATTGGTTAAATAATGTGAATGGATCTGACGAAGTCGGGCTTAACGTGAAAGGACAAATTCCTCAGAACCCCCCCCCCCCCCCCTCTCAAAGGGGGAACATTTTTTTTTTTGTATGGAAATTGAGATTATTGCCTTTAAAATGACAAATTTGCCATTTCTTTCGCATTGACTTAAAACATTTTGCTTCAAATCGCCTTAGAAATATTTTATTTTGATTTTAATTTTGATTTCACCTTAAGCCCGATTTTGTCAGATCTAGTCACAAGTTCAGTATGCCTGCCTATTATATCCGTTCTCCACTGAGACTGCAGAAATTAATACTCTAATATCCAAATGGTTCATCATTTTAAAACGCCGGGTCTGTCAGAATGCATTGTCTCGAAGATGTTTTTTTTTTAAAAAGGCAGTTGATGTTTTTTATTGTTTCTTTCATGTATTTTGTTTTCTGGTGCTATTGCTCTTCAACGAACTGTTTGCAGTGCTCAATGACTATAAAATACAGAGCGCTGAAGTATAAATTTTAATGTTAGTATTGAGGTGCAAATGCCAAGGACATAGATCCTCCGAAAACAATGACCTCAGACGCTATAAAGGTTAGTAGTCTGAAGTTTAAATGTCGAGAGGAACATCCTGTGAAAACACATAGCTACATTCTAAATTCTAAATGTTAATAGTATTATTGTTCAGTCACAGTGCGGAACGTTTTTTTCTTTTTTTTTCTTCCTGGAAATCAAATACTGATCTGATTTTTAGGGCAGACATGGATAGAAGATTTTGTAAGTTTGGTTAAAGCAAGATGTGGCCATTATTAGGCTCATTTAAGCGTAATTATTGCTATGTGGTTTAATGAACAAAATTAATATTAGTATGAGGTGGTCTAGACGTAAGATGCTCGACTCTCATGCCAAGGGTACCGGGTTCAAAACCCGGCCAGTGCAGGCATGTTGGAAATTTGGGATTTTTCTCATATTTTCGTGTCCCTGATCCTAATGGGGGGGGGGGGGGGAGGAGGATCGAGTACCTAGTCTTCTCGGATAAGGACGAAAAAATTCGGACGGCCCGTGTGCACGTTGCGCACGTTAAAGATACCTTGGAGGTTGGAAATCGAAAAGAACAGGCCGAACAGGCCGCTGCCCGGGCAAAAATCAGATAAAATTCATACACTCCCCCCCCCTCCCCCTTCTTCCACCCCCCCCCCCCCCAGGCCCCGAAAAAAAAAGCCGACTGGCGACGATGTGCCTGCTGCAGTTGTAACTGGGTGCAATGACACTAAGGCAAATTACTCAAACGGGATTAAAGTAGTATACAAATACAAAATTAATACAAATATGTAATACAAATACAATTACAAATGCAAATACAAATTAAGATAATTATGCTATAAAAGTAATTATTTCACGACCCGTGATTCAACAATGAACCAATGTCTCGTTTACCCCTCTGGTTTGCGGTATTTAGGACACTGCTAGGTCGCTTGATACAGCTCGTACACAAATGAACCCCAAATACATGGTAACTGTAAATACCATGGAGGTCAGTGGCCTTATCGATGAGAATACAGTAAATTGATTAGTGAATGTCTCACGGCTATTTAATGCAGATTAGGCATCAGTGTTGGCCAACTGACCAGTAAAGCCATGGTGCGGGGGAGAGAGATTAGGGGGGGGGGGGGATGATCAAGTCGTCTCGCCACAATCAGCTATGGCATTATTCACTAGAGAGAGTAATAAGGGGAGTGATCAAATGAGAATAAATGACTGTATAGATTCAGTCTGAGATCTTGGTCTATTGCATTATCTCAGTGCCGGGCCTTCCCGGAAATAGAAGCAGTCCTAATACAGCTCGTCGCCGGGAAGCCGAGGCATTGTTGTAACAATCTGATGACGAGCAAATGCACTCTAGTTGTCAGATAATCTGACGTAACTACGGCTAGCTCTGGGACACCCGAAACACGTTCTGTTAACAAGAAAGATGGAATGGCGTGTGTGCCATCTATTTGTACGCACGACTATGATAGATCGATGTCTTAGTGGTTCTGTCTACAGCATTTCTCTGCTATTTTTACGGAAAATGACGTGTGAAAACTCTCTTTGCCTCTATGGCGGAGAGGGGCGGAGCGGAGAGGATACTGTGGATAAATATACAGAGACAAAGAGTGTTTTCCTTTATGAACCATCGTTTTCCGTAAAAACAGCGGAACGGAGCGGATGCTGTGGACAAATGTACAGAGGCAACTAGTGTTTTACATTATCATAAGTCATTTTCCTTAAAGTCCGCTAAACGGAGCGGATGCTGTGGACAAATATACAGAGGCAAAGAGTATTTTACTTTATCATACGTCATTTTCCGTAAAAAATAGCGGAACGGAACGGATGCTGTGGATAAGACCACTTACGGAGATATCGTGGAAAACTCCGGACTTAATTCTCTGGAGATTTAATGCACGACTCAAACATGTAACTCTTTCAAAGTCTGTTGGAGCATTAGCATGGAAACTATTAGGAGATTGTTCTTGCGTTGTTGTTGTTGTTGTTGTGTTGTTGTTTTTGTTGTTGTTGTTGCTGTTGATTTCTTTTCATTGAAAGAAAATGCGAAAGGGATCGCCGGACAAAATAAGATGTTCTTTAAAACTGGGCCTCTAGATCACGGTACATTTTTCAAGCAGGAAGTTATCATGACAATATTATTCTCCTCTGCGCTATACTTCACGTATCAACTCTCAAAATGAGTGTAAAATTGACACTATCTGAACAAAATTTAATAGAAGTTTCCGAAAATAGCAGTGATAAATGCCGTTAAACTGACACTGTCTACGGAATTACATTTACAATTCAGATAGACGGCGTAAATATAGAGTAAAAATGTGGTTCATTCCTTTTGGATATATATAATTTTCAGATATGGTGAATGAACGAATTCCTTTATAAATGATCTGACACATTTTGATGACGTTGAAGTGCTAGATTCAGCTGTTCTGTAAGAGGCTGTCCTGATAAGTTTTTTGGTGTTTTGTTGTTGTTTTTTTTGTTTTTTTGGGGAGGGTGGCTTGTTTTGAAATATAGATAGAGAATCACTTTGTCATTCTAAAAAGTGTAATCGAACGTTGTTTACAGCAAAATGAAACTATTTAATAATTATGTTGGAAAAATCATCAGGCATCATCGAAATGTTGAGCTTTGATAATCATTATGATGATGATAAAATAATAATAATAATGATAATAATAATAATAATAATAAATGAACAAATAAATAAATGATCAATAAATGGATTTTACTATTCTATGAAATGTATTGGTGATTTTGTGCTCTAAAGCTTTTGTGTGCTTATGTATGTGTGTGTGCGTGTGTTTGTGTGTGTGTGGGGAGGGGGGAGGGAGGAGAGGGGGAGCAGACAGAAACTGTTACTGAGGATGGTGACAGTTGGTTGGAACCATTAGCTTTATATTATTACGCCTTGAAGTAGTGGTGCAATGTACGCGTGCATCACTGCCTGGGTTGAAAGATCCGTTCACTAACTGATTGAGACGAACGCGTCTCGCACGTGTCCGGTGTTACAGCAATGGTCGTGGGTGAGTAATGGGCATGCCTGTCCAGACCCAGCTGTGATGTTTGCTAGAATCACTGTGCAACTTAACACGAGCCGAACAGGATAACCGCGTTGATTTATATGAGTAAACAAAACTATTACGTTGGCTATACAAAAGCCATTGTGTAATAAATTCTCAGCAAGTGGAATTCCATCTGTTTACTAGTTTCGATGGTACCATTCCGAAGACATTCACTTTATTTCCATTATGTTTCTTATATAATGGTGCCAGTACCTCCTGACAACAAGCGGAGTTCCATCTGTTTACTAGTTTCGATGGTACCATTCCGAAGACATTCACTTTATTTCCATATGTTTCTTATATAATGGTGCCAGTACCTCTTGACAACAAGTGGAGTTCCATGTGTTTACTAGTTTCGATGGTACCATTCCGAAGACATTCACTTTATTTCCATTATGTTTCTTATATAATGGTGCCAGTACCTCCTGACAACAAGTGGAGTTCCATCTGTTTACTAGTTCCGATGGTACCATTCCGAAGACATTCACTTTATTTCCATATGTTTCTTATATAGTGATGCCAGTACCTCTTGACAACAAGCGGAGTTCCATCTGTTTACTAGTTTCGATGGTACCATTCCGAAGACATTCACTTTATTTCCATATGTTTCTTATATAGTGATGCCAGTACCTCTTGACAACAAGCGGAGTTCCATCTGTTTTCTAGTTTCGACGGTACCATTCCGAAGACGTTCTCTTTATTTCCATGTGTTTCATATATAATGGTGCCATTATCTCCTGACACATTTGTGAGTGGATCTGGCCAAATCAGGCTCGCTCAAGGGACGAAAGACCAAATTCCTGAGAAAACACCTCCAAACGGGGAAAATGTTTCAATGGAAACTGAGATGTGCTTATAATATTATGACAGATCAGCCATTTTTCGGTATTCATTAAAACATCTTTGCTTGAAATGGTCTTAGAAATATTTGATTTTAATTTTTTAAAGAGATATAAAACGTTTAATTATTGCCCGATATCGCCAGGGCACCTCACATTTAAGAACATCAGACCAAAAATCCGTGGTTTTGGACTCTGGGCATTATCCTTCTTACCGAGGCTAGGCACGCATAATGCATCATACTGTCGTGTTGCAATCGTATCCTAATTTCCTCTTCCCGTTGACTCTGCAATGTGCCCGTGGCTCGTATGTGTGTGCCCATCTCCATTCATTCGTCCAAAGTTTAAAATCTGTGACACCATTATCATAGATTGAAGTCGGATATTAATTATGTATGTCTAGCCTTAATCCAATGGAACGAAAGGCCGAGTGAGAATGAAAACGATTTCATGACATGAACATTTAAAGATGCATCAAAATCACAGGCGATTTCTGGTGAAGTGCCACTCTTAATTGAACACATTTTATTATCCACTGATGGGATTAGCTCATGCCGTGATCACGCCGTGATTTTGAGAGTTGATTCATTTATTTTTTTTTTTCTTCCGGCAACTGTTAACTTGATCGGCTATCATAATTGTGAAATAAAATCCCATCCAACATCCTGTGCTGCCCTTAACCCTTTACTTGTCAGGCTGGAAAGTTATGTTTTTCATATTCTTTGTTGTTGTTGTTGTTTTTTTTTAGATGTGATTACTGCAGTTCCTTCTTCAAATCCTCAGTATTAATCTAAAATAATGAAATATATTAATTTTAGATTTATATAAATTATTATGACTTTCGGTCTTCACCAGCTTACCCCCGATAAACAAACGGTAATTCCCTATTAGATACAGCTGGCACTTAATGGGTTAATTAGGGAATGCCGATGAAAATTAATGGAAATGACATAAAAACAGGAATTCTTATAATAATAAGATCTGAAATATTGTCTGATGCAATGATTTTTAAGAAAGGCTCATTATTAAGTGATTCGACATCGTAAGATTCTAAGGTGTCTTGCTTATCTCTGGCTCCTTTGACTGGACTCTTATCAGCCTTTCTCAGGGCTAAACAGCTCCTTTTAGTGCTCCAGGAAACACCCAGACGAAAGCGAAGGCAGCTATTATAGAAGAAAGAAACATGGAAGACAACTGGTATCAGAAACTAAACAAGTAGAGTAAAGGAGGAGAAATAGTCATTGGTTGGTATTCTCGATAAACAAACAGGGTTTGTTGTTATTTTTATAAGGATTTTTTTTTTTTTTTGCCAATGCCGCTGTTCCCCTGCCTCCTTCTTACCTCCTTAGTTCAGATTCATTAACATCCAGAGTTAGGAATGTCTACAGGCAACAACACTTCCTCGGGCCTAGACATCTTCATAATCAGAGTCCGAAAATGTAATTCTGTCGCGACGGGACCGAAATGGAGGAGAGAAACCGAAAAGTTTGGTCGGTGGTTCCCCGTTAATTTTCTGGGTTTCGTGATGGGTGGCAAGTTCAGAGATTCAGACAGACTTATTGAGTTGGGCATGGCCGAAGTTTCTATAGCGATAATGGGGGAAAAAGCAGTTGATTTCGTTGCAGTTTCGTGGCGAAAACATTTTAATCTCGTAAACTCTGATGACTTGTGAATCCGTAATAACACAGAACGTAGTGCATAATGGGCAACGTCTTGTGGTAATGCCAAATCTATCGTGACACTGCTGCATGCCCCCTATACATTTAAACAAACGCTCTTTCCCTCGATTCCCCCCCCCCCCCCCAGTCCCCCCAAAAAATGCAGCCCGTTAATATAAATAGAGGTCCTGAACTCAGAATTTTGGAACTTTCGTGTTTTGTTTTGTTTTTTTTAGTTTCTTTTCGTGAGCTCCGAATGTGAGGGAAGGGAAGGATGTTTTTGTTTTTTTTTATGACAGATAGAAGGAATGGGTGAAATTATACATTGCCGAAGAGGTTTCTAAATGGCAGGAAATAATTTAGAGAATTTCTGCAGGTGATGTTGCAGAGATAAGCTTAGGCCTGTTTTCTGTGCGTTCTGCTCAGTTTGCTCACGGAGAATACCTTGGGTTGTCCCGGGTCCCTCCGTTCTGGTATCTGTTGCTATGAAAAGCTACAACCGGGCTCTTCAAAGAGCGTCCTATGAGAGAGATTTCATGGCTGCCAGGATAATTACAATGTACAGACCACTGTTTTGTTTATTGAAGTTGCCATTAGTTTATTTTGTCGTTTTTCTCTTCTTAACTATCTATGCTCAGGCACATGAATGAGACATGGAAAGAAGGCAAAATAAAAAATAAATAAAAATTAAAAAGCAGCCGTGTGATCTATTTGTCCTGTCGTCTTCCCTCTCCTCTTGCTACTCTTATTTCTTATCGTTGTTTTCTCTTTGCTTCCTTCTTTTTCTTTCTCTTTTCATATTTTCCAAAGTCTTTCTCTTTATGCACTTTCTCGCTGTGCAGTCATCTTCCCTCTCGTCACCCTTTAGTTTTACCTTTGTCTTCTTTTAGTTCTTCTTTTTCCTTCCCCAATATTATTTTCCCATTTCCAAAGTATACTCTAAGTCTCTCTTTGTTTTCTCTCTCTCTCTCTCGCTCTCTGTCTCTGTCTCTCTCTCTCTTTCTCCCCCTCTCTCTCTCTCTCTCTCTCTCTCTCTCTCTCTCTCTCTCTCTCTTTCTCTTGTATTCTTAGAATTGTTTTCTGTACATTTATAATGTATTTAATTTGTTTTCCTACTTAAGATTTCTTGTGGCTTTTTTCTCCACTAATTTTCCATATTATTTGTGCATATACCAAAGATTGGCAATTCCCTACACAGAGGAAACAGTTAAGCGGTTACAAAGTGTGCTTGTGGTTTTTATTGCATCATTACAAAACATCAATATCAATTAGCTTCAAACATTTCTTCCATTCGTGAGCACTTCAAAGTTGCCATGATGAATAAGTCTATCCCTTTGTATTTGGCGTTGTGTTTATTCTCCTTCTTAGTTAGCTTTTACTTTTCTTTCTAAAGTTCTTACAACTTTGATTTTGCTCAATGCACACACATCTTTAAACATTTAACGAATTCATTTGCAAAGCAGTGTTACAGAGTAAATACTCTATGGCTAACATGATATTTCAAAGCCTATCCGTCTTAGTCCGGTTTGGGGTTTTATAACTTTTTGTTTTTAAACAATTATTTTAACAAAATTGAAAGGGTTGGTTTTATATTATGCATAAGCGGTCTATGCCATGGTTTAGGTTTTTAGATCATGATTATGGGCATTCGGACTCCAAAACAAACTGTTATGTAGATCAGCGAGTATACTTATATAATTCAAAGCACATTGGCCCAGGACTGTTATTATTAGAGTGAGGAACACTGGCGGATCTGACGTTTTCATAGTCATAGAGTGCAGGAGGAACAAAACCTTAATATCAGTTCCTTGATTTTAGATTGCTGTGACATACATAGACACGATACAGAGCTACATCCTCCATCATAATTGCTGTTTCCGAGCACAACGCTGTCCAATAGGGAAATTTCTTCTTTATCATAATGTTCCATTCGGATTTTTAACACCAGTCGTTCGAAGAATGTAATGTTGTACTTATTATATGAATTCCCTAGTATCTGGCCATCGACATAATAGTCCTGTTGGCAAAGATACCAGCATGTACCTACCGTGCATTGTGCTGCTCTCTGACTTAAGATTACCTCACGTGTTGATGGAAGATACTCACTATCTATTCACAGGTGTTATATTGGCCGGGCCTAAAGACAAGAAGCAATAGGAATGCTGGCATCTCTCCTTTGAATCTGATGTGAGAGTTTCTGCGAGTAGGCTCAACATTTGCATGTCAAGAAGGAAGTAATTAGCACAACTGGAGGTAACCATCTTTCAACTTTGAAGAGTGCCAGGTCGTGTGAGCACTGACTTGTTATTGTTGCTGCATCTACTACTGCTGCTGCTGTTGTTGTTGTTGTTGTTGTTGTTGTTGTTGTTGTTCCCGGCCTTTGTTGTTTTTACGTATATTATATACATATTGCCAGGGCCGGCCTTAAGAGCCGTGGGGCCCAATAATAATTTTTATAACCGTTCCCGTTCTCCGTAAAACGTGCAATGTGGTCTTAGGCGTATAATTATTACAACGTGTTATTGTGTGTACTTTAAAGATTACATCACCTGATTGCGATATTATCTTAGACGCGGGGCTTATTGTAGGTAGCAATAATTACTTTTCAATTTCGTCCAACTGATTGAAAACGGGCTATATAATCATTTCTCCCCAACAAGAATTTATCTTTTCATTCAAAGTTCAGTTTTAGTATTCACTGTTATTTTTTATCCTATCACTTCACTCGTGCCATTATAATTGACATATTACGAAGTGCAGGTGCCTTTTTAGCATACAAGATGACAAAAGAAAAGAAGAAGATCAGATACTATTAATATCAACCAATTAATTAATTATCAACCAATTATATTAATACCAAAGGAAATGTTAAACTGTGTTTACTTATAGATATAGGAATATGGGTTCGTGTGCAGTGAAATATTTCCTGCTATTTCTTCCTCATGAAGATCGTGTATCTCATACAACAGAGAGAGAAAGAGACAAAAAGAGAAAGAGGGAGAGAGAGAAAGAACATACATTATTCTTAAAATTGGATTCACAAGGCTGAAAGAAGTAATAATGATTATGAAAACACTTACAGCAGCACGACTTAAAAAGTCATACATTCTGAACGCCGCCAGAATTCAAGACGTCTTTCCTTTACACATGCCACGAACAAGAAAGATATCATAACTTTTATTTTTTTTCGTATAACAAAATGGTCCTTCTATTTGTTTATTTATGAAAATGAATTAGGTATCTTAATTTTGGTGCAATTAAATATCTGCTCTGCCTGTCTGATGTTTCTTTTACACACGTCTCGAAAAAGAAAGATATCATAATTTTTTTTTTTTTTTGGTTTAACAAGATGGTCCTTCTTCTGTTTGTTTATTTATGAACACTGAATCGCGTAGCACAATTTCCCCGCAGTTAAATAGCTGCTGTATATTTTAGGTATTTATTTTACGAGGATCATCTCTGCTCTGGGCATATTTGCACGTCGAAATATCTGTTGTGCCTGTCCTTGCTTTTATAAAGACCTATATTTAGCGATATGCCTTGTATCTTGAGTATCACAGAAATGATATTCATTTCCGACGAGTAAAGATGGGTTTTCATATGTACGGAAACGGAAACGGAAACGTCAGAAATCCATCAAGTAGTGTCATAGAAAGAATGTTTTCGTGCGCCGCTTCACATGGAAACACTCTTTAATTTCACTACTTGATGGATTTTTGACGTTTCCGTTGCCGTTTCTGTTTCCGTTTCCTTACACATGAAAACACAGTTTTAAACCCATCTTCTTTTCTCTGAATATCTCAGTGTTATTATCTCGTGGACATATAAAATATCCTGCCCCTGAAAGTCCCTGACTTGTAGTAAACCATAAATTCATGGTCAAAACAAGAGAGAGGGTGGGGCTGTCTGTGTTTATCGCTTAAATAAGAGGAACTCCATGCGTACGGGGGCAACCTGTGCTTCGATTTATTTCACAACTACTGTTTAGTGATAAATTCCTATTGTCTACGGCTTGAATGTCCAAATACATAAATTATGAGTAACCACATTAAATTTTTACTTTGGCTCACTGATCTTTCAAAGACAGTTCAATTTTTGTTTAAAAAATGTCAATACTCTGTTCACGATATTTTTTTAATGCCTTGTGTAACGAAATTTTAAAGAGAAAAGATAGTTATTATAGTGCTTTACAGAGCCTTGGTAACCACTCTGAATCAATTCTGTTTTGCGTCGGTTTTCAGTTGTGAGTTTAGGTTCGGAGAAATCACATTGACACGATAGCAGTCACATTGAGCTAAGAAAAATCAAGACGATTGACAGAATATTTAACAGAATGATAGGACGGGAGGAGACCACACCAGGAGCACCCACTAACCACTTATTTGCGTCCGTAAGGATCTCAACTTCCTTTCAATCAGGTAGGGAGACATACTTGTTTCAGTGCGAGGTTCTCTTTAACTAAAGAGTTCACACCTCACACTAAAACCAACGCAAAACAGACTTGGTTCAGAGCGCTGGAGCAGTGAAAAACGAATTTGGCTTGCTGCGCCGTCTCATTATTGCACTTACATCATCCAACTCCAATACTAATGCGTGTTTAGGTCTTTGCTTTAGGAAGATCTCTGCTCTGCTTATTTTACACCCAACTTTTTCTAGTGATTGTTTTTGTTGCTTCTTTTCTTGTTGTTATCTCTGGCTTTCTTAGCCCTCAAAAGGGCTCCCATTTGCGTTCCTCTGTCCTGTTCTTGATGTTATTCCTTTTCTTTCTTGCTTTCTTTGTCTCTTGCTTACTAGCCCTCAAAAGGGCTCCAATACTTAGAGTGCAATACTTCGCAAAAGTCCTCATTAATGCACTTTCATCATCCATCTCCAATATTATATGCTTCTGTACTATTTCCTTACACAATGGCTTAATTATAAAAGTGCAACGTGAATTTAATGCTTAGTCAATCATGCCGAGCAATGTCATCGTGCATGATCAAAGGAAAGCTAACGCTATATTGCCCTTTTAAAAATAGATCAATAGGTTGCGATTTGTAACAAATAGACGGCTTGACGGGTGAAGTATGAGCTGAAACACCAGCTGTCACTGAAGATAAAATAAATAGACGTTTATTCGCTAAACCAATGTCTCTTAAACTTGATTTCACGGAGATTAAACCTGGTGACTTATAGATCGTCACCGTTCACTGAAACTGTAGTGACTCAAAAAAAAACGAAAAATCGATCATTCAACTGCATTCAAAACCGCATCGAATGATTTTGGTTATAGACTCCTAAGCCGCAAAATAATGGAAAAGCAAACTTTCAAAATTCATCATAACTGAAGCGGAAACTCCTGTCCTCTAATGGAACACCACACTATTGTTCTTTTCATTAATTAGTTTATGGCTGCAAGATCGAGCTGGGCGTACTTTTAAATGTAAAATGATGAATAATTATCCCTATAATCATACTCACGTATAAAAAAGATGGACAGACGGACAAAGATATGTATAGATCAGAAACAAAATGCAGTATACAAGTACATTTGTCCTTCCCTTCGTAAAGAAAGTCCCATAACAACCACACAAAAAAAAACAACCAACAACAAACAAAAAAACGCAAAATGTATACACTTTATACCCATACAATAGCAGTAGTAAATGGCTATTCTGAGTTTCCCTGATCAAGAAAGACCGCTGAACGGCAGTTTCGTGCGACGAAATGTTGAAGACTTTGGGGAGACTGGACAGACTCTGCTAACAAGGTTAGCAGAGTGGCGGTCATGTGTAGCAAAGACCTCTAGTGGTTAACTGTGTAATAATCAACTCTCAGCAGTAAAACGCCATCATGGGTTGTCTGGCCTGAACAGTCGCGGTGACTCCCCTTTATTGCCCCCCAGTGGTCACCTCCCCTGGATGTCCTTTTTTTTTTTTTTTTTGGAAGTGTTTACCCGTACAACATGTTGTATGGACATTATGGACAGTGCATATCCGTACAACATGTTTACCAAAAAGCGAGGGTAGTGAAGGTTTGCTGAAACAAAACTTGGTATGTGTTCACGAATTTAAAGTGACAACACATGGAATAGTCAGATGGACCTGGGTGCGTGAGGGTCTAGTCAGTTTGTATCAATGGGCGGTAGTCAGATTGACTAATCAGGCGAAAAGGGGTTGGGGTACCTATTGATGATCGACGTACACTCAAGTATTATTAGCGCAGATCACGCAATCTCCGAGCAGAAGTTGGATTGTTTTGCTACTAAGCCGATTCATATTTTTAAAAAATATGCAAATTAACAAAGTCAGTAATATTGTATTCCGGTGTGTGTTTACGTCATCGAATTGTGTGCCTTGTATGGATATGCACTGATATGCGCTTCCTTTCTTTTTTCCCCGAAGTGTAATTCTTTTCCTACTTTTTTTTCTGGAAGGAAATTTTGAAAATCTGCAATTCGCCATTTGAAAAGCAATGGATGTATCTGTAATAATTTATGGAGCGGTATTAACTGTAGTCGTGGCTTTTTGAACCACGCAGCCAAAATACTTACAGTAATTTTTGTTGAGTTTTTTTTTTTTTTTTTCTGACCAGTTTGTGGTCAATTTCTGCAAACTTTATAGGGCCATTTTGCGGATGAAAAGTTATCACGGCCAAATAACCAAATCTAATCATAACCTTAATAAGGAATCTTTTGGAAAGCTTTACTGTGTATACCGCACGCCACTGAGATCACACGGCTTGAAATAGACACTCCAAATTTCTGTTGAGGAAATTCACAGTTCACACTGTGGTAATGTCTTCGGTCGAAACCACAGACTAATAAAATACCCAGACTGGATGATCCCATTGTGTGACGTCACAAAACAGCGAAAGGTCATGAACCATCCGCCATTGTAGGTTTACGGTAGCGACCGACGCTTGAGCATAGCTACAATTTTGAATGACACCATTTTGAGGCGCCCACTGAACGCGGAAGTTTGGTTCCGCACCGAGAAATTAATACATGTACAACCAATCTTGGCGAATAAAAAGAAATTCCCATTGCAGATAGAACTAGAATCGGAATTTCCCGAGCGGCGGCCATGTTGGTTATACAGTCGCCGCTCGGGAAATTCTGTAAAAAACGGCACAGCCCGAAGCCCGTGTTTCCAGTCTGGTTAATTTATTACTATAATATTAGTCTGTGGTCGAAACAGATTTTAGGCCGGGTGTGCTCTAGCCGATTTTCATTGGCCAACCAGTTGGTCAGTGACGTCACAACACTGATTTTCAATATTGAGATCTGGCGCACCAACCAAGTCGTTGGATCTCATGGAAAATCACTATCGTGACGTCACTATCCAACTAGTTGGTCAGTCAACATCGGCCAGTACACCCCCTGCCCTTAAATTGTCCGTGAGTAGTCCCAGAGTTATGTTACAGGATGAAATGGTCGCCCATTGTGCCAGTCATCTGTATACAAAAATGTCATTTTCCCATTAAACCTACTGCTTTTACATGTCGCCCTGTGTTTTAATGGTAATGTCAACAGTTGTTTAGAAAACACCATAATTTCAAGGTTCAAAGATTTTAAATTACTTTCTTTTCACACTTTATCGTGTGAAATTTTATCACTTCAAATGATAGGGCAGTTTAAATAATGAAATGACCACAAAAGACTTCAAGTCAAACAGTGGGACAGTCACTTTAAGTTTTATTCCATTCACAAAATAAAACAAAACCGAAAGGGTTTGTAAAAGTAACACTTATTCTAAAATATTGAGCGATGTCAAATTGATGTACTTTGGATAGAGGGAGAGAAAAAAAAAAGACAAACTAGAAGTTGTAGATGTAGTGCGACATTTTCTTCTGGAATTGCGTAAGATCTTGGTTGGGCTGACGTTTGCCTATAATTAATAGCACTATTTTTCTCAGCTTATGCAACGGTTATAACCTGGGATTTTTACCAACTAGCTGAGATTTAAAGTAAGATAACGAAAACTAAAAACTAAAGAGACAAATTCTGGACAGGACACATTTTGTCTGTGATTGCCATTATAACGAGTTTAACAACTTTCTTGAGCAACAATTGATAACATGCAACAATGCACTCGCTGCATCTGGCAATTATTGTTCAGGAAGAAAATCATTGAAACTATCACAGGAAATCGCATTAAAGGCTGTTCAGATAATGATAATATTAGCGTTTTTAACCTTGCACAGCATTTATTTACATCATGTGCCAAGATACAGAGACAGAGGAACATGGGGCGTTTTGTAGACATTTGTCCAAGCCGGTCGTGGCTGGGTAATGATGCCAGATTTGGAAGCCTACGCGGACATTAAGAATACCGGGACACTTTGGCCTGACATTATTCACAGAGCGAAGAAAAGACCCCCCAAAAAGTGTGAAGCACAATAATTGGAAGGTTCATGTTCAGTCTGTTACTGCCCATCTCTACAAATTGTTTCCGTGTTTGAGTCTTTGCAATGGTTTATTTTTCCCATATTGTGCATGATTGGTGCAATGCGGTTACAGCTCAACTGGTGAAAAAAAAAAAAAGCATTATTATTTATTATATTTTTTTATATTTTTTATTTATAAGGTATTTTTAAATCATGGGGTGCGATCAAGTTGTTTTGATCCTACTTAAGGACTGACCACTTTTTTTTATGCTTGTTGTATGGATGTCGTTGGGCTTCATTTTGAAGTCGCTGTTGTTGTTGTTGTTGTTGTTGTTGTTGTTGATAATGTTATCGTTGTTGTTGTGTTTGTTATTATTGGAGGAGCTTTAAGCTTTTTTACTACACAAGGCTGTTTGGTCATTCAGTGTTTTACTGGAGAAGTCATAAATCTTCCGCAACGCATCTTCTTCAGCTCTCCAGACAGTAGACAAAACATTAAGTATGTAATAAATTGAGTATAATAAGTTGAAAATGGAATTCCGCTTTTTTTTTTTTTTTTGTATACTTCTTTAATCCCATTTGGGAAAACTGTCTTACTCCTAATTAGTGGTATTGCAGTTTAGTTACAACTGAAGCAGACACGTCGTCGCCATTATGTAGCGCGGGTCGGCGGGTTTGTTTTGGTTTTTAGTTGTTGTTTTTTCTTGTGTGTGTGGGGGGGGAGGGGGGGGGGTGTTAGGGATAAAATTATTTGATTTTGCCGGGCAGCAACCTATTCCGCCTGCTCTTCTCGATTTCCAACCACCAAGGTATCTTGTACAAGGACGAACAAATTTACCTAGTGCCATAGGACTAAGAGCGTCCATGGGTGTGAACCTGAAAGTTTGTATGGTTGATTTAGTATGAGATTTGGAAAGTGTATGCATGACTCATTGATGCAATGTACAGCGAATTCAGTAATAATTTTAATAGAAATGCGCTATAGAAATTCTATTTATTATTATTATTATCTTATCTTATCTATCTTATCCTTAACGTACGCAACGTCCACACTGGCCGTCTGTGCTTTCCTTCCTTATCCCAGAAGACTAGGCGCTCGATCCTACCTACCATAGGATCAGGGAGAGGAAAATATGTCTTGCGATAGGGGTAGGTATTTTAAAGCCTTTTGTGATTCTAGAGCTGGATAGCTCCTCCCGAAATGTCCCATTGGCAACATCTTTAATTAATTATAATGAATCATTCTCTCAGATTTTTAAATTTGTTTTTCTCCTGTTTTTTGGTTGAAAGGGTAGGGGGCAGGATTAGGGATTCGACAAGATTTAGGGCTGAGGATAAGGACGGGGTTGGGGATAGTACCTATGCGTAAAAAGGCATGGGGTGCGTACGTACCTATAACAACAGCCAATGGGGAAAATAATTATCGTTGCTGCGCCAGTACGTGAGGCAGACGGGGATGTGCTTGTTTGCGTCACGTCGGCATTGTCATACCCATTTCATTATGGCGTGCCATGAGCTGGTGCTCTCGCTTCCGGACAGGCAAATATAACCTACGTGCAAGCGTAAGGCTAAAAGAATCGACAATAACTATTTGATGATGGACTTAGTTTGATTTGTTTTTTCTCTTCTGTTTCCTCATCTGTTTGCTAAACTAAAACTAATTAGCTGACACAAGCATGGGCAACTCATTTTGGCAAGCAAATAGTGTTTTCTGGAACAAATAATGGACTGATTATACTTTCAGAATAGAGCAATGGTTGTCATATTAATTAACAATGCTGATGTTGCATTTTTGCTTTTTCAAAGACAAAGCCATGCTTTGTTTTATGTGTGAACAATTAATTATAAATATCCAGTTTGTTGACAGCAAAAGATTTGACCGTGGAAAGTTTAGGACGTTCAGCGACATTGTCATTTACAATTTATTTTCATAGTTGGTTTTGCTCTCTCTCTCTCTCTCTCTCGCTCTCTCTCTCTCTCTCTCTCTCTCTCTCTCTCCCTTTCTCTCTTTCTCTCTCTCTCTCTCTCTCCCTTTCTCTCTTTCTCTCTCTCTCTTTCTTTCTCTCTCCCACTCTCTCTTTCTCTCTCTCTCTTTTTCTCTTTCTCTCTCTCTCTTTCTCTCTATCTCTTCTCTCTCTCTCTCTCTCTCTCTCTCTCTCTCTCTCTCTCTCTCTCTCTCTCTCTCTCTCTCTCTCTCTCTCTCTCTCTCTCTCTCTCTCTCAATAGGATTGTCAGACAAGGTTGTATTTTTTAGTTATTGTTCTATCTTACGCATTTCGATTACAATATATTTGTCATTTTAAATGCCAGACCCCCTTTACTGTATTCCTACACAAGTTCATACCCTAATGATAAGATCTCTTGTCATCAAACCATGCATGGCGTTTGTTGTTGTTGTTATTGTTGTTTTTGTGGTTTGGCCGCTACATAGTAAACAGCCCTTAAACCCAAAACTCAGTTCGCATGTGGCGCAAACCAAAACAAAAAACAACGTGCATTTTGGCAAATCCCCGCTTTGGAAACAAGCATAAAAAAAAAACCCAGACCATGCATCCAGCTGTTGAAAAATACAAGAAAAATAGGATTAACGACTTTGGTTACAGAGGGAAAAAAGGTTGGAATTACTGAAACAATGATATTATTTTGTAAAGAAAGATTTTTAAAGAGGGCCAAAACGAATAAATGAACAAGAACCGCCCACTAGGATGTTGTTGGTCCCTCCTCCAGGAACAAAAACTCAATGCATGATAATATTTTAATCCTGAAACAACATTGTTGAGCTAACTGATGATGATAATATAATAACTGCTGTAATGATATCCGACCTGTATCCGAAGTACTCACAGGGGCTAATCTTTGCCATCTCCCACAATCCCTACAGCCAATTTAATACGATATGGCTATTTAGCTGAAACCATTTCATGTGGGGGTTGAGGGTAGAGTGGAGATAACATCCGTGCACATCGGCCGTATCCAGTGGGGACTTGGCGTGTTATTGACGAGAGCAGGTGAGAGATCATCACAATCACGTAGAAACGTCCAGAAACGTCCGCAGGGGATGCACGAGAGTTGTGCATGTTTAGCAGTTTTTGTCGTGTTTAAATGTATCAACTGAACATTTATAAACGTCCAAATTACATGGGGTAAAGATGGATTAAGGGGAACCGACAGCCGATTATCCATTTGACAGGCATAACTGTATTGATTGCCACTGGCCACCAAAGTCAGCACATCTCTCCACAGCAGTTCTCAAGTCTTTGTTTCTATGGGCCTTTCAGAATTATTCAATGTGGAGGAAACTAATCATTTAAAGTTATGATTTAGTTATAGAAGGCGGCTTGATATGCACGATAGATTAGATACAACGGAACCGAAAAGAAACAAATGCATAGTTAGTTCATCGTAAAATGCAGGAGTTATATAGACATGCATATAAATATAATACTTGCGTAAGAATTCCGTCAGATTTGCAAAATTTACAATTCGGGCTCGATATACTGTTGGTTTAAAAACATTTTTTAAACCTGCTGGCACGCAACATGAACTGCTTGAGAAGTAAATGGATCATAATTATTGTGACTAATGTCGTTGGATGAGCAAAGTATCCAATAAGGGCAAATTCAAAATTCACTCGCCATTTCGTCTCGTAACTTCTTGTCAATATGAAGTTCTCTAAACCTGTCTTAGAATGCGTCCAGGTCTTTGTTTTTGGAGAATCCACATCCACGGCATTCGCACCTCACTGAACTGAGAATAAAATAGCAGCAGATTTAATAATTGTCCTGTTTGTTCTTGGCTAATTAATGGTATTGTTCCAAGTCTTTTATTCCACTTTGCGATATACTTTTCATGATTCATTCCAAGAATTTTGTTTCTTTTTGCAGTGAAACTTGTATCTTACTATAATGTGGCTAGCTGATGAAATGTAATCACCCAAAACGTCGCGACAACGCGATAAAAAAATGATGAAACTTGGTGTATGGATTCAATTTTTGATGATGGGTTACGTGGACACATTCATTTAGGACAAAAATCAGTCTTTAATATTATTTGTTTAAGATTGTTTTGAGCCGCAAAAATAGAGAGGCATTTACGTCAAGTAGAATCAAAAAGCATGATCAGAAATTTCGTCCTTGGCATCTCTTTACACATTGGTGGTAGAAAAATCAACGTAATCACATCTGTGTATTCCTAGGTAAGTTCTATTTCTCATTGCATAGAATCCAAATGCTGCCTTTAATGTAGCCTAGGTCTAGATTTGCTCTTGGGCTTCCTACAAAGAATCTGCAAGATTTTTCTTGCTCGGGTCGGATAGTAATTATTGTAACAGGGTGATAGATTGGCAAGGTATAACTAGTAGTTATAATAATATTGTGCCTATAACTAGCGTGGGAAGATAGTTAACGGCGGGGAGACAGAGTCATTGTAGGCCAGAGGGGGAAAGTATGGGATGCAACTGAAGCGCTTTGACACCCGAAAAGGGTAGTGTTTACTTGACCGCCGTACTTGTCGATCAGATCACCTGGGAATTGCTTGGGGGGTAGAGCTGTTTCAATAGTATTTGACGTGGAGCCGACGGGGGTGGCTATTAGGATAAAATGCACACTCGGTGGGCGTCTTGGGACGCTACCTGACTGGGTATAAATCCCCGAACGCTCCTTCCAACTTCAGACCGCTGAGAGCACTCACCAGCTTCGTGCCGAAGAGGAGACCACAACTGCAACTGTAACTTTGTACTAGTCTTGTGAGTGGGGAAGGTCAGGGAACCCGCAAACATCCTTTGTCAGAGCGTGGTATCTTTGGTATCTTGTCGGCATTTGGGCTGTTGCTGAGTGGTAAGTTAATTGTACGATGTATGTGTATTTTACTTAATGTTCATGATTGTAGAACCTAAATCTAGTGGGTTTACTTTGGTATAACTACTGCCTCTGAGAGAGTCACGGAAACGCCGTTATATATATGTTACGAAACCTTATAGGATGGGGTCCGTTAGAGAGAGCGTTATTCTTCGTGGGGAACGTGTAAATATCATTAAAACTGTATTGATCGTTTATTCTATTGCCTATATGGGAGCCTATGGAGTATGGGAGCTGCAGCCTGACTTATAACAGTGTCAGCGGTTAAAAGTGTTAATGATGAATATCCGTCATGGAGTAAGTATGGAAGTCATGCCTTCCAGCAGTAGATTAGGACTTTGCGATTGTTTTTCTACAGAGGAGGAAGAACAACACCTTCTTGGCTTCTCAACTTCTTGTACTTTGATTAACGACATCGTGGCTTCTTGGCTTCCCGACCTATTGGTACCTGCCGATACCTGTTGATCTAACTGCGCAGTCAAGCCAGGGTAGAGAGGAAGAACCAGTGCCCAGATAGCGCCATACACCCCTAAAGGAGAGGTTTCCTTATGCTGAATGTTCCCATGTGTTTTATAAAATGTGCTAGAAATTGAATATTACGAAGCCATTTAATTAGCATGTACTGATTTGCATCAACTTCATTCCATCGAAATTCACATGAAATTGTATGACCTGTGTTCCTATTATTATTGAATGAATTAATAATTATTGTATATATGTAAGCAATACAGATATCGTTTGTTATAACTTATAGAAGAGAGATAGTCGATTATTTAGTGTGTTTGTGCCGTGCCCATCACGGCTGGTGTCAGAAGAAAGTTAGTGAGAGAAAGTGGAAACATCACAATGGTGTCAGAAGTGGGATTGCTAGTAAATAACATTTAATTTTGATCTGGGTCGTGTCAAGGGGCTATTGTGTGATTGTGTGGACAGGTCATCTGCCCTGAGGCGAGTGAGAGAGATTGACATTTAGTGCCTGCGACATGCTCTGATTTTACCTGTGCATTGACTGTTCAATTTTATCTTTTGTCACAGAGAAAATTGTTGTTTGCTATTGCAGGAATATTGTTGTTAACTTCACAGTTACGATCCACGCTTTATTGTTAGCTTTGTTTACAGGTCAATTGCTGATGGACTATCTGGGCGCACTGAAGCTTGCCAGACAAGAAGGCATTAGTGATGAGGAATTCAAAATTAGGTGGGACGAAGAGAAAGCCCAAAACCGAGAACAAAGGGCTATCGAACGAGAAGAAAAGGAGCGCGAACGAGAAGAAAAGGAGAAGGAAAAACAATTTGAAAGGGAGAGAATGGAATGCGAACGGGAACTAGCCAAAAACGGGTGTCACAATGGTAAAGGGAATGGAAAATCTGCTGCCCCGAAGGTACCTAAAATTGCCATTTTTGATGACTCGCGCGAGGATCTCGACTCGTATTTGAAAA
Organism: Onchidella celtica; assembly: GCA_963931925.1. NCBI lineage: Eukaryota > Metazoa > Mollusca > Gastropoda > Systellommatophora > Onchidiidae > Onchidella > Onchidella celtica. Next base: position 57,305,196 of record OZ007567.1, on the reverse strand, counting down.
GATTTGAAAGGCTCGCGCAGGCAAATGATTGGGAAGAAGACACCTGGGCAGACATGTTAGGGGCATTGTTAACTGGCAGGGCGTTAGATGTTTATTCCGGTCTCAGCGATGAAGACAGTAGGGATTACGAGAAGGTAAAGAAGGTGTTGTTCAAGAAGTATCACCTCACGGCAGAGGGTTATAGGCGTAAGTTTAGGGAGAGTCGTCTAGATAAGGACGAAACTTATACGCAGCTGTCCGTGAGATTGCAGAGATATTTTGAGAGGTGGGTAGACCTCTCAGAGGCAGAGAGAACTATGGAAGGGATTACGGATCTGTTAGTCAGGGAGCAGATGTTGAAGATTGTCGACTGTAATCTTTCCATATATTTGAAAGAGAGGGACCCCAAGTCCGTGCATGAGTTAGTTGAGATGGCGGACTTGTATAGTGAGGCTCATCAGTCGAAGCGAGGGCTGGAGCAACAGCAGAAGTCAGGTAAGAGGGTTGAGGAGAGCAGAAGTAAGGGTTTAGGAGTGAGTAAACCGGTATGCTTCAACTGTGGCTCTCCCAATCACCTGAGTAGGCAGTGTGACCAGGGCAGGACGAAGAAGGGTGCTGCTGCCACTGTCGAGGACAACCGAGGTAAGTCCCAGCGTGAGAGTGGGCGTGGTTGTTTTGTGTGTGGGTCACTTCTCCATATTGCGAGATTCTGTAGGAAGAGACAGAAAGAGACGACCGCAGTCGTACTAACCAGCGATGAGGAAGCCGATGACAGTCAGTGGGAGTCATCGGGCAGGGCGAATACTCAACCAGGGGCTGAGCAGAGTGTTGGGCCACAGACCTTCATTTCTTGGGAGACGGAAGGTAAGAGTATTGAGTTAGAAGGTTCGACAGAACATGAGCCCGAAGACGATGTTCCGGAGAATGATTTATCCGCTCCATTTTTGGAGAAGGGGAGGATAGGGGATAAAGAGATTACTATCCTTCGTGACACGGGATGCACGTGTGCGATTATAAAAAGGGACAAACTGCCTCCTAACAGCTTAACTGGGAAGAACAGGAGTTATGTCCTGATGGACGGGACGAGAAGGTCTGCTCCTGTCGCGGAAATGTGGGTAGAAACCCCATTTTATACTGGGCTTCTCAAAGCGCTAGTAGTGGAAGACCCAGTGGCCGATTTGATTATAGGAAACATAAAGGGGGCGTCTCTTGAGAAGATAAGTGTGGTACTCACGCGATCTCGCAAGGTGGAGATTGACAAGGAAGAGCATGAGTGTGAGAATGCGAGTGCGAAAGTGAGTCAGACCACAGATAATGAGGAGGCCAAGGGCAACTCAACGGAGGAGGTAAGGGTAGGGGCCAAGATAGGGGAACTCACACCAGGTGAGATAGCCCGGGCCCAGAGAGAGGACGAAACTTTGAGAGTTTTAAGGGAGAGAGCCACGTTGGAGCAATCGGCTGAGGTAGGTACTCACATAAAGGAGAGTAAGGGAATTTACTATCGGGTAAAGAAGGCCGGGGCTGGACGTGCTGATGTGGAGCAGTTGTTGGTACCTAAGCAGTACCGAAGTGAGCTGATGAAGATAGCTCACGAAGGAGTGTTCGGGGGACACTTAGGAATTTCGCGCACACAGGACAGAATAATGCAGTCGTTCTTTTGGCCTGGGATAGGTGCGGACGTAGGTCGTTTCTGTCGATCGTGTGACGCGTGTCAAAGGACATCCAATAAAGGTAGGGTGACAAAGGTACCCCTAGTGCCGACACCCCTGATCGACACGCCCTTTTCGCGCGTCGCCATAGATTTGGTTGGTCCACTTCCGCGTACGGAACATGGGAGATCGCGTTATATTTTGACGCTAGTAGATTATGCCACGCGTTTCCCGGATGCCGTAGCCTTAAGGGGGATATCAGCTGAGCAGGTCAGTGAAGCGTTAATGGAAATATTTTCTCGGTTAGGCATACCAAAGGAAATAGTTTCAGATAGGGGATCACAGTTCACCGGTGAGCTGATGAGAGAGGTCAGTGCACTTCTCAAAACGAAACAGATATTCTGCTCGCCCTACCACGCGATGGCCAATGGTCTGTGTGAAAGATTTAACGGAGTGCTGAAGAATATGCTTCGCCGAGTAGCTCATGACAGACCCAAGGACTGGGACAGAATGTTGTGCCCACTGCTGTTCGCGTATCGCGAAACCCCACAGGCCAGTACAGGTTTTTCGCCGTTTGAACTAGTGTTCGGTCACCCTGTGAGAGGACCACTTGCAATACTGAAGAATCTGTGGACTGGGGAAGCGGAGTCAGAAACGAGGTCATCGTACGAATACGTGGTAGATATGAGGGAACGATTGGAGGATGCCATGAAAGTCGTAGCCGAGAACAGCAGCGTCGAAAAACACAGGCAGAAGAAATACTACGATAGGGGGGCCAAACAGAGGAAATTCCAAGTGGGCGATTCCGTCCTCATACTTCTCCCAAGTGACGGATCGAAACTACAGATGACTTGGAAAGGGCCTTACAAAGTAGAAGAGCAGAGAGGGTCAGTGAACTACATGGTGAACGTCAAGGGGAAGAGACGACTGTATCACGCGAATATGCTGAAGAAGTATATTGAGAGGGAAGACGAACAGGAAAACACAGAGGCAATAGCTGCAGCTATAATTGACGAGACCGATGAAGGAGAGGAAGCGACTTCGATGCCTCTGGAGACAGTCATGCCTAAGCTAGAACAGACCGAAACCTACAGGGATGTACAGTTAGGGGACACGCTAGATCAGGATCGGAGAGAACAGATGCAAGAGCTCATGGAAGAATACAAAGATATATTTACCGATGTACCGGGGCTCACTGACCTGATCAAGCACAAAATCCCATTGCTAGATCAAAAACCTGTGAAGGTAAGACCCTACCAACTACCGTACTCAACTAGAGAAGCTGTCAATGCTGAGGTAGGCAAGATGCTTGCGGCCAGAAACATCGAACCGTCCGAGTCCCCGTACAATAGTCCAATTGTATTAGTTAAGAAGCCCGATGGTCAACATCGTTTCTGCAACGACTACAGGCGGCTAAATGTTGTGACTGCCGATGACGCCGAACTGATGCCTGAGGTAGAAGCCATTATTTCCAATCTAGCGGAGGCAAAATATTTCACCAAGCTGGACTTGACAAAGGGCTTTTATCAAGTTCCGATGGCCGAGGAAGATAAACACCTGACGGCGTTCGCCACACCGTTTGGGCTATACCAGTACAGGGTCATGCCGTTCGGGTTGAAGGGATCCCCCGCCACATTTAACAGGCTCATGAGGAAAATATTAAAAGATCCTGGCGAAGGGGTAGATGCATTTGTAGACGACTGTCTTATACACAGTGCAAATTGGCCTGACCACTTGGAACGTTGTCGGAATGTCTTCGAGCGACTGAGACGGGCAAATTTAAAAGCTAGACCTACCAAGACGCTAATAGGGATGACAGAAGTCGAGTACTTAGGCCATAAGCTGGGACAGGGGACTGTAAGACCGCAGGAGAGTAAGGTGCGAGCCATTGTCGACTGTGACCGACCGACGACCAAGACACAAGTGAGGAGTTTCCTGGGGCTAACGGGGTACTATTGGAAGTTTGTACCAAATTACATGGCAATCTCGGCGCCGTTGTCAGACCTCACAAAGAAGTCCCAGGGCACAAAGTTCGCGTGGGGACACGCGCAGGAGAACGCGTTCAATGCCCTAAAAATTTGTTTGAGTTCCGAGCCGATACTACGGATGCCAGACTGGAACAAGGAACTGATTCTCCAGACAGACGCATCTAACCTTGGAGTGAGTGGCTGCCTACTTCAAGAAGACGAGGGTACGAAGTATCCAGTTGTATATGTTAGCAGAAAGTTGAAACCCGCGGAGAAGAACTACTCAACAATTGAAAAGGAATGCCTGGCCATAGTTTTCGCCGTTAGTAAGTTGCAGGCGTATCTGTATGGGAGAAACTTCGTGTTAGAGACGGACCACCGACCTCTAACTTGGATGCGAACTAAAGACCAGAAGAACGCGAGGGTAACTAGATGGAACCTGGCGCTGCAACCATACAACTTTCGAGTCAGCAACATCAGGGGGCGAGACGCTCTATGGGCCGACACTCTATCTAGATTACCAGTAGATTAATAATTTTATTAGCCGATTTTACCAGGGAAAATCGACTTAAGTGGGGGCGATTGTAACAGGGTGATAGATTGGCAAGGTATAACTAGTAGTTATAATAATATTGTGCCTATAACTAGCGTGGGAAGATAGTTAACGGCGGGGAGACAGAGTCATTGTAGGCCAGAGGGGGAAAGTATGGGATGCAACTGAAGCGCTTTGACACCCGAAAAGGGTAGTGTTTACTTGACCGCCGTACTTGTCGATCAGATCACCTGGGAATTGCTTGGGGGGTAGAGCTGTTTCAATAGTATTTGACGTGGAGCCGACGGGGGTGGCTATTAGGATAAAATGCACACTCGGTGGGCGTCTTGGGACGCTACCTGACTGGGTATAAATCCCCGAACGCTCCTTCCAACTTCAGACCGCTGAGAGCACTCACCAGCTTCGTGCCGAAGAGGAGACCACAACTGCAACTGTAACTTTGTACTAGTCTTGTGAGTGGGGAAGGTCAGGGAACCCGCAAACATCCTTTGTCAGAGCGTGGTATCTTTGGTATCTTGTCGGCATTTGGGCTGTTGCTGAGTGGTAAGTTAATTGTACGATGTATGTGTATTTTACTTAATGTTCATGATTGTAGAACCTAAATCTAGTGGGTTTACTTTGGTATAACTACTGCCTCTGAGAGAGTCACGGAAACGCCGTTATATATATGTTACGAAACCTTATAGGATGGGGTCCGTTAGAGAGAGCGTTATTCTTCGTGGGGAACGTGTAAATATCATTAAAACTGTATTGATCGTTTATTCTATTGCCTATATGGGAGCCTATGGAGTATGGGAGCTGCAGCCTGACTTATAACAGTGTCAGCGGTTAAAAGTGTTAATGATGAATATCCGTCATGGAGTAAGTATGGAAGTCATGCCTTCCAGCAGTAGATTAGGACTTTGCGATTGTTTTTCTACAGAGGAGGAAGAACAACACCTTCTTGGCTTCTCAACTTCTTGTACTTTGATTAACGACATCGTGGCTTCTTGGCTTCCCGACCTATTGGTACCTGCCGATACCTGTTGATCTAACTGCGCAGTCAAGCCAGGGTAGAGAGGAAGAACCAGTGCCCAGATAGCGCCATACACCCCTAAAGGAGAGGTTTCCTTATGCTGAATGTTCCCATGTGTTTTATAAAATGTGCTAGAAATTGAATATTACGAAGCCATTTAATTAGCATGTACTGATTTGCATCAACTTCATTCCATCGAAATTCACATGAAATTGTATGACCTGTGTTCCTATTATTATTGAATGAATTAATAATTATTGTATATATGTAAGCAATACAGATATCGTTTGTTATAACTTATAGAAGAGAGATAGTCGATTATTTAGTGTGTTTGTGCCGTGCCCATCACGGCTGGTGTCAGAAGAAAGTTAGTGAGAGAAAGTGGAAACATCACAATTATAATTAATCTACAGATCGTGATATTGCATAACCATGATGACTCCAACAAAAGTAGGTGTTAATGACAATAAAACGTTTTTCATAGTTAATATAACGCAACATGGAGTCATCAGAGTTTGACTCAAGGTTTCTGGTTTGAACATCACTGTTCTAAGCACCCGCAAAGCAAACAGGGGAAAAAAAACCTCTCCGAGCTCCATCACCCCCCCCCCCCCCCCACTCTCTTTTTCTTTTCTCTGGAGGCAATGCAATGTTATGAATGTGCAGTTTTTTCGCGCCACTTGTCATATAGGCTAACCTCTGGACCTTTTCTTCGCAGAAGAGGAACAAAAATAATCCCGATGCGCACAAAAAAAATCACATCGATTTATCCAAGAGCTGCAGTAGCTACTCCCACTCGCCAGCTACAAGTGGCAGAAAATTCCAGCATTTTTTTCTTTCTTCTTATTATTTTCGTTTTCTACCACTTAGTTCCCCCATCTGGCAACTTCACCTTGACTGTGGAGTGTTTATCTGGGTAATGCTGAAGGGCCTCGCCCTCTCTATGATGTATATTGCGCTGGAGTCGGGGAGGGTGTATGTCGCTAGTTAATTATGGAGTTTCGGCAGGTTTAGCGATGTGGTGGTCTACCGTCATGCAATGATTAGTTGGTGAGGGGGGGGGGGCCAAGCGGTGATAAAATGGTGGTGCCTGAGCAAGGGGTTAGGGGCTCTTAATAAAGTTACATTCTCTCGATTTTGGCGTCTTTAACCTCCTCTCCCTCCCCCCCCCCCTCCCCGTGCCCTCTTCCTCTTCACGCATCTTAACGTTTCATACACTTGGCTTCAACACACCCATCCTTGTATGATCAGCATGTTCGTTACACTGGTGAATGTCCTTGACATGACCTTGATGTTTTCAAACTTTTTAAGCTGTGAATTGCATGACCTTTTTTATTTCATTAGGTTAGAGCCTACTTTCCATTTTTTATCAGTCCTGCAATTACTTTGTTTAAAAATAATGTATATAAAATCAATTTTTTTTTTCGGTCATGACCATAACTGAAAAGCATGTGTATGCTTCCCAGAATTCACCCCCACCCCCACCCCTATGTGTTTTTCGTACGCTGATGCAATCCCCTCTCCCCCTCCAATCATGCGTGAGTGTATGCAAGCCTCTTTTCTAGAGGGCCCCCCCCCCCCATGCTGGAACATGGCCAGGCAAACGGTCACGAGTTGGCCTCGTTTTAGATTTTCCAGTTGGCCTTCGCCTCGTGTAGCGTGGAAGTCGTGAAGATAATTAATTATGGGGTCAGTTTGAAAGGCAAGTTTGCTGTCCAGCGTTTTTCCAAATGTGGGATTACGTCAAAAAAAAATGGGCATTATCCTACCCATGTAAGAAGTTTCATTTACAGGTCATGGTTAACGTTACAAGCTTGTATACATCCATAGGAAAATACTTGAGATCTAGCCGTTTGCTAAGGGCCAAAAATCTATAACTGTTCTATAACCTCTTTTTTTTTTCTTCTGAAAACTAGGATTTCCTCTTTTTTTCACTTTTTTTGGGAGGGGGGAAAAAGGGGGAGGGGGGAGATAGCCCACGTGTCTTTAAAAACGGACTATATTATTATTTATCATTGCCATGAATAATTGGCTCTTTTTATTTTTTCTTTGAAGGCCGCCTTTTTTTGTTTTGATATGAAATAAAAAGATGTGTTTGAAACAAACAAACATCGACGTAAAGAAACACTGTTGTTTATAATAAAACTGTTATTTTTTACTAGTGCTTCTGATTGAGACAAAGGTGAAAGTGCGGCAGAAAAAAAAAACCGATTGTAGACACTTCTACCTTGGGAAGCCCCACGTTAAAAGCAAACAGTAAAGAAACTTGACAATAAATCACAGAGAAAAAAAAAGATCACGTGTCTTGTAGCAGTTTTTTGTTCGTGTTGTTGTTGTTTGCTGTTGTTGTTGTTTGCTGTTGTTGTTGTTGTTATTGTTTCTGTTGTTTCTAAAGCAAAACTTTGCAACGTTCAACCTTAAACACCTGCTTTGAACCTACGGGTTTTCTATAGTTTTTTTTTTGTTGTTGTTGTTGTCTTTTTGTGCCCAGGGGCCCGATCAGTTTAGACTGGCCCCATGCATGCTAATATACACTAGTTTTTGAAAAGGGGAAAACATCCTATTGCTATGCCTATTGGTCCATATTGATGTTGAGACGGCCCTGAGCACACTGTATTTTAGTTCCTACACCTTTAGCGGTGCTTTGTTGTAGGAAACTTCTCGGGTGGAGCGAGGCAGATTACGATCTTGGGAGGAAGAGTGGATTCTTTCATTAAGTGTTTCGGCCTTCAATTTCCTGACATCTTCTAGAACCCCGGCCACATCGAGTTCATAACTATTAGTGTTCGTCACCCACCTTTTGTCGCCAAGCCCTTCTTTGGATTTGAACCGGTACCGCTGGTTTCTGTTTTTTTTGTGCAAGTGTCTTATCCATGTAAAATAATGGCTTAAATATTAGAAATGCTGATTATAATTATTGTAATAGTGAAATAATTGGTTGAAGCTTCATGAATATAAAAAAAATCTTCTACAAAATCTTTGCACAAAATACTAACTGCACCCGGTGTATAACTTTAATAATTCGCTTGATCAATATATGCAGACTGGGCGAACCGAGCAGCCAACCAGCCCTGAGATGGAGCAGTCCCGTGGCCAAATACTAGTTAATTAGACTAAAAGGCCCGGCTTAGACCCTTGGTGTGGGGGCTTGTTTGCCTATCACTAAACCCCTACCAAGAACCACCTCGTTGCTTTAGGTCTTGTCACAGCGGGAATCAATAAGTTAACCTGTCCGCTCTTGTCAAATAACATGAAATTCGTACAGCCCTTGAGTCGGGGGAGGTGGAAAGGCAAACTTCACACTACTCACAGTACAACCTAATAATCTCCTGTGAAAATAGCAGTTTTAAGTATCCAGTCGATAAGATGCACTACTGCGAGACCTGTTTCCCGCTACACATGCACGATTGATTTATTGGACATCCTCATTCTTCTCTTCTCACCATCTTCGAGTTTCCTTCCTTAACTTAGCACTCTGGCGCAGCGGTTAGAACGCTCGACACACATACGCGATGACCCAGGTTTGAATCCTGGTGGAGGCTGGAGTAGTAAGACCACGTGACCGATTTCTCGACTTGTTTTGTTGGCGGTTTTTACTCTCGTCGGTGCCCTTAACAAAATCCCTGTTCTGATAAAGTCTTACTAAACGTAAGTCAGAGTACAGGCTGACTTCAGCCTCTGTACCGGAAAGGTGTGTGTTGAGAGGGGAGTGGGGTATCACATTATAAAAGCTGACGCCGAGGCAGCCTGTATAATAACCTTCTTTTTAAACTGCCAATACTGGACGTAAAATCTCAATGAAACAATTGCAATACTTTCCCTCGTTGTTGTTGTTTTTTTTTGTTGTTGTTTCTTTTTCCACTCTAGGCGAGTCATGGTTGCAACTGATATATTATTATAATCCAGACTGCATCAGTTCAATCAGTCATTTAAGATTACTGGTGTGGAACTTATTCTTATGGTGACAATTTGGAATATTATGTAGTCGGTTTTCAACACAAGTGAGCTAATCTCATAGTTATTGCAACCTTAGTTCTTGATTGTTCCAACTCTTGATTGTTCCAACTCCACTTTTTGCTATACTGAGAAATTCGACGTTAAACGTGTGCAGCTTCAATTATTATGATAAAGAGTTAAAATAAAATCAGAAATATGAAACAACTTGACAAGTGCCACAGGGCATTTTGAGCAAGTGCCAAAATGTGCATTTGTTTTACTTCTTCTACATACTAAAAACAAATCTCCAGTTTTTCAGAAAGTGAGATAGAACAAACAAGAGCCAAGGTCCCGACATTTTTTTCCAAAATGTCATGGTTGGTTTTAGAGACAAGTGGGCTATCCTACATTATAAATGTTATAAATTGTAAATGAAAATACATGCCAACCGCCCAAAAAATCTTTAACCTCAATTTTCTCTGAGTTTTCTGTTTGTTGTTTGTTTGTGTTTGTCTTTTTGTTGTTGTTGTTTTTTTTTGTTTGGAGAGAGCAGGGGCTGCCCACTAATTCCCTAAACCCTGACCACATAAGAGTTTGCAATCAGAGCCACCCAGTGCTTTATGAAAGATATTTTTCCCTTCTAGAAATCTCCTCTTGTCTACAAGTACTCTTTAAAAATGCTATAAATAATTTGAGTCTTTCAAATCCCTTAATTGTTACAATGCTGAAGGAATTCTTTCCAAGACAGAATTTTTTTATTTTTTTTGGTGGTGGTTGTTTTTTTTTGTTGTTTTTTTTGCCAGCTTTCAGCATAGCCGAAATCCTTCAGGTACCAAGGCAGTTGTTCCTTCGGTGTTTCAAAATGTGGCTCGTTACCTATTACACCTGTTGGGTTGGCTCTCGGGGTCCAAGCGGGCGCAGGGGTTAGACAAATAATAAAAGCGCTCCTCCCAATGGAACTCAGCTAATCTCTCCAACCCAAGCAGTGGATTACCTTACTGCTCCAATAAACGGTCTACTGTACGAGAAGTCTATTTTTTAAAGTCGGCCCTCACTCCCCTCGAACACTGTCTTGAAATAGTTCTGGGCGTGGAAGAGAAGCCAAATCCTGAGAAGGATCGTAATGCGTCGAGAATTTAAGCAGTTATTACAGTCAGAGCTTGTTAACTGATGTGTTCCTTCTGAATCGCTAGAATAGTTTTACCGTTGGTACAGAGAAGAAGAATTTAGGGTTTTGCGATTGATCGAAATATTGTCAGTGACATAAGTTTCAGTTTATTTCAATATCTTAGTATTTTTGGATGTAATTTCTCTGTCTCTCTCTTTTTCTCTGTCTGTCTCTCTCTCTCTCTCTCTCTTTCTTTCTTTCTCTTTCTCCTCTTTCTCTCTCTTTCTCTTTCTTTCTCTATGAAAAGTATGAAAAGATCTATCTATCTATCTATCTGTCTGTCTGTCTGTCTGTCTGTCTGTCTGTCTGTCTGTCTGTCTGTCTGTCTGTCTGTCTGTCCGTCCGTCCGTCCGTCCGTCCGTCCGTCCGTCCGTCCATCCATCCATCCATCCATCCATCCATCCATCCATCCATCCATCTATCTATCTATCTATCTATCTATCTATCTATCTATCTATCTATCTATCTATCTATCTATCTATCTATCTATCTATCTATCGAGTCTGTTTTGTTGACTGCGTTGCCTTGGAAAGATTAAATTTAATTATTGTCGTGTAACCGAAGATAGTGCAATAATTTATTTTATTGCATTAAAGACAGAATGTTTATCGTGTTGGGGCTGTTGTCACGCTGCCTCTTTCTTTTTCTTCTTTTGTTTTTCAAATATTTCATTTCTAAGATGTTTCAGTACGCATAAACACCGTGAAACAATACCATCAAAAGCACAATATTAATACGCAGAGGAGATCATGATCCTCAGAGAAATACCATGACCTAAATAACAATCTTCATTTCAGGTCAGCTGAAGACAGCCAGTCAGGAACGGTATAACTTTCACCAATCCAGTGTTTTCTCTGTAACTAATGACTGTCTGCGATCTATTGTAAAATGGTATATATTATTTTAAATGGTATTGCGGCATCCCTACTTTGAATCATTCGATCATAAAAGTCGAATTTTCTATTTTGAAGTATTAGAATCGTGTCCTCGGGAATACGAAACTTACACCAAGTACATTTCTTTTTAAGAGAACGAAGAGCTGCTCAAGTTGGCGTGTTCCATAGACAGAGGATTGTAAGAGCCTGATACAGAAGTTCATTTCACCCTGACTTGAAAGTTGAATGAGCAGCTGTTCAAAATACGAGACTTCCCCGGAATCGATGGTAAACCTACGCAGTTGCTCTCCTGATTCGCCTTTGTTGTTGCTGTAGTCGTTTTCTGCGAAAAGAACTAAAGCTCGGGGGGAGGGCGCATTAAACCTCTAGTGCCCAGACATGGGCTGTCTTATCCAAAACTTTTGAAACAGGCAAAGCTAATTTAAACTAGATCTAGTCAAATGAATGCAAAAATATCAATATTAATGATGAAAACGTCTTGCCTGATAAATTAGAAATTGTATTTTTTTTTTTTTGAAAAAACGATACGAGATTATTTTACATGTTGCAAACATGGTACGCTGGGCACTAGAGGGTTAACTAAAAGCTGTTGCTAGGGGACCGTGGTATTATATATATATAGCTGAGCAGTTAATAGAACTTAGTATTTTCTCTATTTGGCTTTGTAATTATACTACGGTCCCCCAACAATACTGAATGCCAGATTGCGCAGAAGGACTAACTATTGTTGGTTGTTTTTGTTTTTGGCGACGCAAGATGTCACAAATACAGCGGAGCGGAAATCTTATGTCCGTCTTCATGCAAAATTTAAGCTGAATAATATGCTGCGAATTGTGCAATCACGCCGGAAGTTGCAAAACATGTAAATCAAGAAAAAAAACATGCTTTAGAATTTATTTTTTTTTTGCCCTTCAACTCTTGCACAATGAAGTGCCAGTTGTAGCCGTCTATACACATTATTAAAACACGCTGCTTAACCGGGGCCGTTGTCCTCGCTGTAACGCATTTCTTTGGGAGAGATTATCTTCACGAAGAGTTCAATAATGCATTGCATGCTCTGCCACCGTGGAAATAGCGTCATTAAAACCTTGATCGCGGGACTCGGTTATCCTGTTGCTGATGTAACCTGCGATAATTGAGTCGGCGAGTTCTGCGTTTGTGGCAACATTCTGGGATGGAGTTTTTAAGGCGGGTGAAACTTTTGATTAGTGAGAGATCAAAAAGACCCCGGCTATCGTAATGAAAATAGAAACAGGAACGTCTAGCCATGTTGGCACAGGTGTTAAAAGACTATTTCAGATGCTTTTCATGTGGTGACCTCACTCATCCGATGCATTTTTCGCACTTAATAGGCTGTGGACATCCACGGTCAAAGAGTTCTCCGATGCTGTGGGTTTTGTAGCTATTTGGAAAATGAAAATTGAAAACACAATGTGAATAATTTCAAACAGCATTAAAAAAAAAAAAATATGTAAAAATTACAGGGGGTTCAAGTTTTCTTTGTTTCTTTTTTTTTCCCTTGAAGCTTTGGGCAACCAAAAAATTGGCAAACATCGGCAACATTTTCAGTTGTTTCCTGCTTTCTTGTGTTTTTGAAAATTCTGCTGAATATTTTTTTTTCTTGGTTTGGTTTTCAGCCGATATTAGGCATGATGGGAAATTTCATGCCCAACTAAGTATCCATCCTACAGTAAGGCATGTAAATATACACTGTATGCTTCTGAAACCAGAATCATTCGAAAGCGTTTTTTTTTTTTTACGCCTTTTTTAAAAAATGAATTTGAAGAATGTAAATGATTCCTGGTAGAACGACCTCCCCCTCCCCCTCCCCCTCCCCCCCCCCCTTTTTTGTCTCTTCCTTGTTTTTGGGCTACTTTTTCTTCACTTGGGGGGGGGTGGGGGGGTACCTCTTCTTTGCAAGACTCAGTGATTAATTGTTACTATAATATATATCTACCACAATAACTAAGTACATAAAATAACGAATAACTCAACACCCAAGCTATCTGTTATGTCTATACGGGATATAGAACCCCACTGAAAGTCTTTGTATCCCAGAACCACCAACTACTGAAATCGGCCTGTATTGGCTCCACCTCACAGGTCTTATTGCTTTACCATCTGGCGCGTCCGTTTTTCTCCACGGATATAAAATATGCTTATCTTAGGACCTGTTTTGGAGCTACTTACTTGTATACATCAGTATTATTCGTATTATTGTTTAATAGTGTTCTCACACGAAGGCAGTATCACTTGGGTATCACTGTACCCTCCGACTGGTATGCTTGCTCTTAATTTGCTACCACATTATCTTCGGAGAGGTGCACTAAAATTAGCTTGATAGGAATTCGCCTACCAATTTTAAAAAGTTTGTATCAGTGTTCAATGGGTTTGTTTGACTGGACTCGAATCGGTCTAAAGACTTCATGGCTTCTTTTTTACTACTTCGTCCATAGCTAGACAGGCCTAGGGCAAACACAGGGCATACACCGCCCTGTTAACACTGGCGGACTCAATAATTCAAGGCCCAGAACTAATCCTCCGCTTTCAGCAAAGGCACCGACCATTCCATTCAAATCAGCGTCAAAACTAAAAAATACGAGATGA